>JBCAUG010631793.1:0-14054 GCA_038406175.1 Haplosyllis leylae | reverse complement strand
CCCCCCCCCCCCCACTGGGACTTTGGGTTTTTAGCAGTTTTAGACTCAGGAACAAGGTTTGAAGTTGATCATCACATGTCATCAACCCCCCCCCCCGCCTCCTACTGGGACTTTGGGTTTTTAGCAGTTTTAGACTCAGGAACAAAGTTTGAAGTTGATCATCACATGTACATATTGATCTTAGCCAAGCAAGAACGTATCCTGATTCCTGCAGGGTGCATCTGTGCTTTTCACACAACCTAACGGCAATACCAAGGTCTATTTACATTGACCGAAGCAAACACGAGTATTTCTTTTAATATTTGCCGCTAGTCAGTGTAACTAGCACAAAGAGTTTCCTAACAAGCTATCTGAATGGCATTAGCAGATCTAGCGGCGCCAGGGAACCGCGCACCTCTGGGCCCAATTTCTTTCATGTACATGCGGATTTATAGAAAAGATTCGGCCAAATAATAACCTGGCTCCTCCTGTCTGGAAAATCTGTGATCCGTCACTGAAATGTGGAGATTTTAGTTGGAAGATGCTTTTTGCGTTAGTTTTCGTTCGGTGTAAATGGACTTTTAGATACACGCAGATCTGCACATCCGACTAATGGGCAAAGCAACCTATCCATTATGTAACCAATGCATTATAACCAAGAGGTAACGGGAGTTCTGAGCTCTTTGATTACAAGCAATACGAGATGTACGCTGAAGAGGCTTTAAGTGAATAGTAAACTATTATGCTGAAATAAACATATTAAAGTGGTCGCTTTAACTTTCACACAAGGAATGTTTTTGATCCCTGACTAACCTGAAGTTGCAGCATAAAATTAATTTGTACTTAAATTGTTCTATTCGCTGCCATTCAAGCGTATCTTACATGTGTGACAGATTACGATTGGAGACTTTAACCGTGGCGGGTCATGTAACGTTAACAGTACATTGTACAACCTAATGTAATTAGCAACCAACCGTGATGTACAAAATGTAGCTAACACACACACAGACACATTCGGGGCAACAAAGAAACGCCTTTGGATGAAAACTGAAGCTGAAAAAAATACAGACGGGTATCAGAAAATATTTTTCTACAAAAGTGAACAACAGCGAAGCAGAATTGGTGGCTCGGGTACAAAATTTCTGAGGCAGTCAGAGGAAGAACGCAGATCCGGGTTGCTTTTCAGCCGTCTCCGAAAAAAAAAGCATAAAAATAATGTGAACCCAGCCTGCCAGGGTTTCGGAGTGAGGCGCCCCTGCCGACCGCCACCTCCGGTTGCTGGTGATGCTAACACAGAGAGCCTGACAATTTGTCCCTTTCTCTGTATGCCTTGATGGAAATTTCCCAATATCTCGGCCTTGACCATGCCTGTGTCAGAAGAGACGCGAACAAAGGCCTTGACCTTTTTAAGGGATCCAACGCCAGTGGAATAACTGGGTGACACTGTTCAGCTGTTGCAGTACATGTGCATTTTATGCATCTTGATTGCGTGCGCATCCCAGCCAAGTCACTTCCGCCGCATTGACCTTTCCATGTCACCTTGCGACCTCGCTCTGGCAATGAAATAGCCTGTGCTAACACAACCAATATGCAATAACATTGTCTGTACATAAGGTCGAGGGAATTACCTCCACTGGTAAAAGCGTCACCACCAAAGCAGCATTTGGAGATTTTCACTTAAAAGTTTGGAGATGATTTTAGATTTTCGCAACAAGAACACGGATGATTTGTTTTTATACTTCTGTGAAAAATATAAGTTTCGGTTTTTAATTGGTGGTTATAATTACACTCCGAAAAATACCCAAATAACATATCAATTAAAAATCACCTGTTTCAAAAATCAGTTCAATGAAACTATTTATTTACCAATTTTTCTACCGTTTACTCACAGATCAGTTTACTCACAGGTCAGCAGTCAGTCTGGCTGGCCCTTCAGTCAAGAAGAAATTAATTTTTTGAAGATTTCAAAAGAGTTCAAAAACAAACAAACATTTCCAGCAATAAAATAAATAAATTTATAAATAAATAGATTTATTTTTCTAAATAAAAAGATGATATTTCCAGGAGTGACCTACTTTATTTAAAAGGTGTGAATCCGACTAATCAATCTCTAGCCTAGGGCCCGTCATTTCCCTGACTGGTCAATTGCCTAACGTCGTTACGTAACTATTCAGCCATGTTGATTAGGTATCTACCACCAAGCAGGTCAGTTCCCTCAGTACACAGTTTAACCGGCCGGGGTCAACAGAGCGAGGGGTGTAGCTCGCACAAGTTTTGCCTTAATTTTGACAATTTTTCACCATTTCTTACATTTATGGTGGAGAATCCAGCCAAAATCTCGAGCAATTGGACTTCGAAAGGCCTTAGTTAAGTATTCTGTAGTTTTTAGTGGCACAAGTTGTGTTTTTGGTCAATAAAGAGATGAGACCAAAATACTACAGAGAGAAACAAGAGGAAGGTGGAGCGACAGAAGACAAGAGAGCGAAAATGGAGGAAACAAGCTCTGAAAACAATGGACCCATGAAAAAGAAGGTAAAGGTTGTGAAAGAAATGGACGAAAGTGGAAAAGAAGCATCGAAACTTACAGTATTTAAGAAAAAGAAGGACTTTATTCTGGACTTGAGGAAGAAAAGAGTGGATGGCCTGGGAGATGAGGGGAGGAGTAAAGAAGTACTGTCATCCTCTTCTTCCCCACAAAGTTTTTCATCCTCTCCTCCAACCGTTGATGGAAAGAGCTCTCCCGAACTGGAAGAGGAAAGTGGAAGTGGAGATCAATCCTCAAGATCTACATCTCCAGCTGCTGTTGAATCCGCGTCTTGTTCTAGTCACAATGAGGCTGAAGTGATCCCTTCCAAAGAACCATCTGCGATGACGTCACAACAGCAACAACAACCACCTGTGATCCCGACTGCTGTTCATCCATGGGGAATCCCTCCTGGACCCTATGGACAACCGTTGCCCAGGCCACCACACATGGCTGTACCTTACCAGTCGTCCCCGGGTAAGAGTATGCCAGTATATCCAGGACTTCCTCATCTGCCATTCCCATCCCATGGAATGCCAGTATTACCTCCCGGCCAGCATCCAGCTAGACTGTTGTTAGACTTCAGCGCCCGGGCCCATGCTATCGGTGCAGCCGTGAGTGCGACAGGGCCACCGGGGCGAGGCCCCCCTGTCATCTCTACAGAATCGTTAAAGAGCCCCGAACCCAGCACCAGCAGCGGTCTGACCAGCCGTTCCCGAACTCCTGAATCTGGCAGCGAACCGTCGTCACCCGTTCCATCCACATCAACATCACCGGCAGACGAAGGCAAACCAGGGTCCGCCAAGAAAGACAAAGATAAAGGTAGGAATCCCCAAACATTTTCAATACCAAACAAAACGAGTAACTACGAACAACCTAGTTTCTTAAGAAGCCTTTGTTCACTGCTGGGTAAAATTAGATCACACCCACTTTTTGCCGCAAGTCTATTCGGGTCAAGTTTCTAAGTTTTAAAAGGATGTATGAAACTTAAGTTTGGAACCCCTTTAGAACAGACTCCATTACTTTCAATGAAAATCATACATCATTTTTGTTTATCTTAGGTAAGAATCCACCAATTTACCACATTTCATAGCATGACCGATCTTCTTCTCAATCTGACTTAACTTTTTTGTGTCATATTCCCACATTACATCCTTTCCGTTTGATTCCGGACCTAGTTTCACAAAATTTGATACAACCAGAATTGTTCAGTTTCTTGTTGCTTTTCACTTGTCGTTTTGTAAGCATCCTTTCATTGAGTGTGCAATTTGATTGAGTACAGATCATATGCACAGAGTAAACCTGATTCGCATGTAGCAAAACGCATTCGCTTAAATTCAGCTGATTTGCGGGCTTAACCTATATACATTTTAACAACGGTAACAATGCTACTCACTATGGTCAGTTCAACTGACTTGCAGGATTGAACAACAGAAACAGTTTGAAGATTTTTTCAAATTGCATTGATGTGCTACTTTGTAGTGATTTCTTGTAATTTTGAATAGCTCTATCTTTCACTGGCAACAAAGGTAAATGTCATGTTTATGCAAGTATTCAAAGAGTTTTATTTGATATCTTCCCAAGAAAAATGGTACTTTTTCACTATTGTATTAAAATGGGTATTATTCTATGCTGTTTAGGTATTTGTGCCATGTATGTTGTCTCGGATTTCATTTTATTTAGATATGGATGGCTTTCCCTTTGAAATCCAAATGAAGTGAACTTCATGTCCTCATTCCAAAAACAGTCCACAGTTGCGGATCCAGGATTTCCCGGACCGGGGGGGGGGAGCACCAACCTCCAAGGTGGGAGCGCCAACCTGTTATTTCGCCAAATTTTCCCCGAAAACTGCATGAAAATGAAAGAAATTGGATCCATGGGGAGGTACGCGTCCCTGGCGCCCCCTTATATCTGCCAATGGTCCAACATAAAGGACAGTTTTAAAAATGAGGACGTGGAAAAGTGGATGTGTGTGGGATCTCGTCTTAGTTAGTAGCGAGATTCTGAGTAACTTTCCGCCTTGGTTATTGTTGTCTGCTTAGCTTTCAGTCACAATAGTACGAGGCGCTCCAGCTTCAGACCAAAACCCAAGTCTGATATAAAGTTAAACTGTTAATGAGGGATTTAAAGCTCGCTTTAAAGCTCCACTTGAATAAACCTGTTTCTAGTTCCAAACCAAAAGAAATGACCCCTTTTGTCCCATGTCTTTTCTTCGTTACAAAGAACAAACGAGTGCGCACATCCCACAAACAGGTCCCCGTTTGGATCCACATATGGTTGGATGGTTGGACGGGGACCTGAAAAAGACATCTTCTTTTACCCTGAGACCCTTTGATTTGTAGAACTCAAATTCAGTAACCATTGGAAATTCAGCGTGTGCGGATGATTCATCTGTCTTTACTTAAGGAAAAGAGGTAGAGATACGGCTGAATTCACAAACATTTTAAGTTAAGGATTCTGATGACCTTTGAGATTAGTATATGTATTACTGGGGATCTTTTATGTTTGATCAAATTCTTTAGGAAATTGCCTTAAATGTAACTGTTAGAGGTTGTCCTCCAAATGTCCTTAGAAGAGTACACAGTTTAAAGTACATTATATAATATGTATTGCGTAAGTAAAGTTTGAACCGGTCTTCGATTCTTCGTGGAGAATCGAATATATACTAGATTGGAGAAACAATCTGGATACATTGTGTAGGTCATGTCTTCGTAAAGCTCCAATTTTAAATGAAATGTTCTTTTTCCGAACAATGATCCAAAAAAGGTTTATGCTTTGACCTTAATGATGACCTTTACCTTGTCAACCATTTAACCCAACACCCAGTTTAGTTTCTATTTATTCACTTCTGCGACATGTCCTTGTGCAGAATTTTGGAACAGTGTTGTCAGAAATAAGAACGGTCATCTTATGACAGACAGACGAACCAGTGGAATGCCAGAAATATGCAATATATCAAGATTAGATTTTTGATACAGATTTTGACGTCATTTGAAACTTATGACAAATTAATATCCGTGTCAATATCCGAATTCTGATTGTATCTCTATTGATCAATCGGATCTATCGGAATTTGGTCGGATATTTACGCGTTGTGATAAGTGTACGTATGAAGTATGGGTGGTACTCATTGGTTACGTAATGGATCTTAAGTACTATGTCCGTCAATTACGCTTTTGGATCACCTGTAGAGTAAATGACATAATTTTTGTAGTAATGTTCTGGGATCAAAGAGACGTAATGCCTTTGGCTCGTTTCCGTCAAAGTTTCAGGCATTTATCAAAATTTAGTCTTTCCCGTTTTAAAGGCGCCACCTTTCGGTGAAAGGCCGTCTAGCGCGTTTGCATCAGCTGTAAAGCTTAGCTTGGATGTGTGGCAAAAATATAGGTCTGTTCCTAAAGAATTCAATAATTTGAAAAACAATTTATAGCCACATCTTATTTTTCATTTGTATAAAAAGGAACGCTACATAACAGACACAAGGAGCTGCAACTTAAGAGAGGACATCATCAGTCAACGCCCATTTTTTGTATTTGCAAACATTGTCAAAGAGTCCAATGATAACTGGACATTTTGTTTACGAAAAAAAGAAGGACACGCACAATGTCGAAGTGACATATGAAAGGAAGTAGTGTGCTGACGTCTTGTCATCTATTCATCACTTATTCATAAGGGACGATTCCTGCTGCCCACACAGACTTTTGTAGCAATATATCCCACGTGGATGAAGAAACATATACACGTGCGTTCGTCATAGGCTCAGAACAATAGCCCAAAGCTGTAGTATAGTTCAGCAAAACAAATTCTGAAAAAAAATTCTTTTAATTCGGCTTCCACTCAGCTTAAAAAGGGAACATTTTGTTTGCGAATAAAGGACAGGTACAATGTCTGATATGGAATGAGGTGCAAAAGAAAAGAAAAAATATAAGATGATTCTTCGGAATGAAAACAGCAAATTCGCTAGTTCCTACTTATCACATGGTACGTGCACGTGACAATATATGCACCAAATTTCTCCAATTTATTTGAGGGACTAATCTCCGTTTGGCGCAATGTGATTTAGAGCCTCTAGTGAATTGATTGTTGGTCGTGTCCGTGGGTCAGGCTTCAGTAATCGATCAGTGCTGTTTACACGTCAACTCAGCGAGGTCATCCGCCGTTCAAGGCTCCGGCTCCTCGATCTTAGGTCCTGCTGTTTAATATACACTATTCTGATGCGGATCCCGGTGTTGGCTTGTATTTTAAAAAAAGGACCCCAATGAGGAACTTTCCAAAGGAGGACACATACTATATTTGATCCCACTAAAATATTGTCAGAAGATGCCATGAATCATTTTCCTCATTGTGAAGTTGAGTTTTTTAAACATTTAAAGAGAACGTGTCAAAGATCCGCCACCATGACCCGATGACGCAGGATCTGATGACGTTTTTTGCTCTTTGCGCCCTGCTGATTTCTTTCAGGTTTCTTTCCGCTGTTTCGGCCCGTTGTATCGTCCTTGCAGTGACCTGTATTGGGGGCGGGGAATTCATATTGGCTCTACTTGTGTTCTCTCATCAAGCAGAAAGTTTCCTTGGACGCATTTGTATGTTGATAGTAGAGCCGAGATGTAGCCTTGAGTCTCGAAATAACTGGTTCTGGTGTACCATTGCTGATACGAGGAAGAGCAGGGCGAAGAAAGTAAGGGTGGGAGTCGAAGGGATTACAGAAGGTGACGTGGGAGGCGATTAGAAGCAGGTGGAATTGCCGCATGAACATTCAACTGATCTGCCAGCAATGAAGAGCCCCAAATAAATCCTCAAGAAAAACTAAAAAAAAAATCTCACAGTAATACTTGTATATTTTTTGTGCGCAGATAAATGAAAAATCTTTCCCACAGTAGCATAAATAACAACCGTAGTGTGACGTGGTCTCCTTCGGGAGTAAAGCATCATACCTTGGTCGTGCTGAATTGGCTCCTGCTGACTCGTTAATTAGAGATGTAATTACCGCCTCAGTGACCTCGTCAGTGCGAAGTGTTCGTCCTTTAGAAAAATACTTCACGGGTAATATATATATATATATATATATGACCTGTGGAGTATTTTCCTAAACTGAAATCTCACAATTTGGACGAAATTTCACGAGATCACATTTGGTTAAAGATTTCACAAGACTTTAATAAAAAGTATATATAATTTGTGCAAAGAACGGCAATTATTTCAAAAGTAAATCGTAGGCTTATGGCCGCGTAGTGTTTGGATGTGGTGGCAAAACATTGAACGCAATGTACACGAACTCTAGACTCTGATCACTCGTGATGTTTTTTTCACTTCTAGTTTGGACGGGACTGTGTTTGATTTACAGAAGTGTGTAAAATGTACGACCTGAGAAAATTCTCTATTCAAATTACTCTGGGATTTGGTCAAACTTATGCTGCGAGGGCATTCTCAAAGAAATCTGCGCTGTGAGTTAAATTTCATGCTGTGAATGATTTTACTTGACAATGCGCTGTGAGTGAAATTTCATGCTGTGAATGATGTCCTTTACAGTATTTCTTGATATTTCAATATGCCAAACAAAATCTCGTGAAATCTTTAACCAAATGTGACACATGATATAAGTCTCATGAAATTTCGTTCAGAGGCCCTTTCCAGAACAAAATCAGAGCTACAAGGCGGATTGATGACTCCTTTTTTACAGCTTTCCTATTTTTTTCAAACAAAAGGATACAATGAAAAGGCAGTGTGACATTTTGAAATGCAAATCCTTAGTAAACAACAGTGAATATTTGTTGCTTAAGATTATTATCTCATTTGCCATACATATTGGTCAAATACAAAGGACAAATCAATGGAATGATAATGGGAACAATTTGATATGCATGGCCAATCTCTTCATTTAATCTCAACAAAAATACAGATGCTGGCAAATTTAGGAAAACATCCACACAACGTGGATGACATCACGGGTTCATGGAATGTAGGTCATCAAAACAAGTGTCCATATTTAGCTGTAGGCTGCGCACGCACACCTTGTTTGTCAGCCACTTTGGAAATGGTGAACTTTGTGCAAAGTTCAAGCCATTCAGAATGGCTTTTATTCTGTCCTTGTGAATAGATTTGCTTTGAACTTGCAAAACAGGCTCTGACATACCATAAATTATTCAATTCAATCAAATTATGAACCTTCGGATTATACTGAATGGGGAGGTTTCCAAATCTCTTTAAACTTCTTGGGGATAAGTACGAACACTTGGTGGAGTGAAATACATGGAGAACATAGAATTAATCCCACTATTATGCAAGGCCACCTAGATTGTAGTTTAATTTAAGAAACTGTATTGGCAGGCATGAACAGTAATTTGTAGCCTGACAGGTTCCATTCAGAGTTGTGTAACACTTGATGAATAGGATTTGCTTTGCCTTACCTTCACCTGTTGAGGTATGCCAGTGTGTTGATTGAGTGACTATTTGCCCTTAGGAAGGATAACCAAACTCCAAATAAATCAACACCGGCTCCCATTAAATGAATTACCTAATCAGAGACCACTTCCAGGAAATGAAAAACAAAGTCCAGTGTGCACAGAGTAGCAAAAAGACTCCAGAAGCACGTACTGAGAATAGATTTGAAACAAAACTATATTCTGGCACTTCTTTGAAACATAGATTTGAAATTGGTTCAAATAATACTGAATTATTTATCAACCATTCTTGCAACAATTAAATGTATCGTACTTCGTTCGTACTTCGTTGTGCTGTTTTATGTGAAAACTCGTACACACAGAGGGTGACACTGGTTTTGAAATTATGTGCTGTAAAATTCTAGTTCAGAAAAAAAGAAAGGAAAAGTAAGCAAAATTACAAGCAAGATTTTCGTAAACTGCAGACTGTTTCCCCCCCCAAAAAGAACGGAATTGAAAATGAACCAAATGAACTGGTTTCAAATGCTAGTGCTGTGGCCAGAGGATTGGTTGATGAAAGAATATAAATTCCTGGCAAAAACATCCTAATGACGGTCTTGGGAATTGCATTTACAGAGTTCAGTGTCCAGTCAACAGTGACGATCGTAGCAATAGATTATGCTAACGTAGCGAAAATAAATACCGTAACCATAAACTGAACAAGGACGAAAACGTCAAGACCATTGATTGAATTCCTATACCATTACTTTCACAAAGGAATATGGAATTTTAATTTAATTGAATTGCAGTGAGCATGCCATATGTTAGCGTATGTAAATTATGTTTTAAAGTTTCTTTCGTGAGACCACCATCGTTTCCAATGTTGCTATCTATGGTAGAAATCGCCAGGAATTCGGTATAAAACTTTGAATAAAATGTTAGTGAACAAATATTAAGTAATGGAGGTCTCCTTATTCACAACAGACCAACTACAATAGATATATATGAAGATTCTAACCCATTCTGAAAAAACATTGCACCAGTGCCTGCCGAAAGTGGATGGATTAGGATGACCAACTCTTTTGGAGGAACCCGTTCTCCCGATCTGTTAGTATTCCCCCAAATCATGACCCCACTATGTCATATGCAAACTGCGCCTTACAATCAGTGTCCCAGTCTGGTCAATCAATATGAGCAATATATATAGACATTCGCTCCCAAGTACTTTGCTCCTATTGCAGTGGGTCATGGTGAATACAAACAGACAAATGAGTGATGTTGACCTGTGGATGGCCCTATAGTGTTGCATAAGAACTTGGCATAGATTAGTAAACAGCTTTTGTTCAGTTCAGTTATCAAAGGACAAGGCTTATATGTTTTCTATGCCTGATTAATTGGTGTGAACTAAATCACCTGCAAAAGCCTTATGCATTTATGCCAAATGGACAATTCAGTATCAATTGATCACAAGAAAATATTAAATAAAGGTTGATGTTTAATAAAGTATTCTACTCCGATAAGTTTTTTTTTCGAAATTACATTTCATGTTTTGCCTAGTTTCAATAAAGACAAGCTGGGGTCTTAATGGTAAAACGATGATACGATGGCATCTCTCACGAAGGTAGATCAAAGCGGGTGTGTTTATGATCGTGATCCCACAAAGCTTTCATAGATTTCAATTCTTGAAACGAAATGGTTTGAGGGATGGTCCCAGGGAAGGGACTGCAACCATTGTGAATACGGGCTAACATATGCTAACGATGGGATTGAACATATGATGGGATTCAAATTTGTAAGCTAGGGGTATATTTAAGTTATTCGGCAGTAGACTTTATTTGGTAACATGTTTTAATATTGGAGGAGGACTTGATCCTCCAGGTGCTGGACTTGTTGTGTGTATTGCTTATGTCAGAAAACGCTGTCTGTGTCACCCACCTGTGATCGTTTGCTATTTCACAACTATATAGGGTTGATGATTGTAATGAGACTGGGTGTGCTACCACTCTAGATACACGATGTTCTGTCGAGTGTATTTACCGCCAGGTAAACCTTAGCTCTCTGGTTGTTAAGATAATTACATTCTGAGATGTTTTCTGGATTCTCCACCAATTCGGTACAGCTCATTTGATGTAAACTTGCACTGAGCGGAAATTGGGTTCGTTATGTTGTATTAACTAGATTCGAACTGAGATTGGTTCATGTCACATAGTTTACGATATATTTGAGCGAAACCTCAGAAAGATACAGAAAATGGGGATCTAGGATTTCCTAAATGGTCATTTTTGTTTTCGTCCCTGGACCAAAATGGAGCAAATCCTAAAAATCTAAATACACAATACCCTCTCATAATTTTCGCCTACTGGTCCCATTGCAGTGTTACCAAATGAAATGCAGGAGCATTTTGGTATTAGCTTTAAGGAATTCTAATTAAACAAATGAAGTTTGATCTGAATTGTTAAAAATAAGGAAACAGATGCTGATCTTTCTTTTCACAAAGTTGATAATTTGAAGTGGGTGAAAAATAGATGGTTATCAATGTAAATTTGAAAACGTAAAATTCGCATGTTACACGCTCATGCGTCCAGTGCTAAGAACGTCACGTCAACAGGAAAACGACGTGGACGTTTCAACGTTACGTAACGTCAGGATTAGGGTACGCACTTGGGAATACCACGCGTGCCTGCTGCAGTACCCTGACACGTTATAATTACGTTCACGCCGGGATTATTTTGGCAGACCTATCTGATTTATTCGGGACGGTTTGTTGCAAATTCAGTTCCGCACAGTGCAAACAGTTGCCTTTTTACGTAACTACAAGATTGATAGAAAACAAACTGTGGCTAAATGTTACAGTTGTAGCTGAAGGTCAGATGAAGGTCAAAGATTTCTATTCCTATTCCACAATTCAATTTGTTGTTGAACAAGAAAAAATGCAATGAAAAAAATGAAGGTTTTCACTCCCATAACATTTCCGTGTTGATTGTCAACTATTCGCACTGTTTCTTTTCGTAAAAAAAAATTGTGTCAATTAGAACATTTAACTACAAAACTGACGTAACCAATGGAGAGAAACCCCAGATGTGCATTATGGCTCGATAGCGTTAAAGATAAGTTAAGCCTGGTCAAGCTTATCAGCACAGCAATGCGTACTTGGACCAAACAAAAGTGAGAGGAACAATAGACCACTCGCCAATGGGTTTGAGGAACCACTGTGGCACATGTCCCCATTGTATTTCAAGGTGCAACTTTTGACACCTAAACCTTGGTCAGACTGCTGTTAAATCAAACCATGAGGTGTCTTCTTACAGCAGATTAACCGAACTAACCACACTTCAGCCTCGGTGCACATGATGTTCCCACGCAAAAACAATATGGCTGCTGAACTGTAATGATCACTAACAAAGTTACAACGAAATTGAAACAAAAGTTGCATTATTTACAAGGATAATCACAGAGATTAACCACTTATCCAAGGGATTCCCTGCCTGGACCCATTAAATTTGGACAATCCCCTTTTCATTAACCAATGACCCTTGTCCTGGTTGGGGTAGTCTGGATGCAGATAAGTAGAAAGAAGGGGCTAATTATCTCCAGAACTTTTAACATCTGCAGAGAAAGTTGAACAATGGTTTTAGTCTGTGACACTTAAAAGGACATTTTGATATTTCTTGGGGGTTTCGGTTAAACCTGTTATATCACCTCAAATGAAATCAACAAACCGAGCAGACTGATGCTAGTTGTTAGTTAAGTTGTTTGATGGAGACCAATGAGTGTTATTTAAGATTGAAAAAGTAAAGCAGATGAATTTGAAACTAGGGTATATATATATTTGTATAGTTGAGTGGGAAATTTTTCTACTATGTTAACTAGTAACCTGAGTGGGCACATATTGAAATTTCCATTGTTTCCCCCTGTCACAGTTAACTTCCTTAATTACCATCTGAATTGTAATTTTGATTTCGTTTTCCCTAAAATTGATTTTGAATAATTGATATGAACATTCCCGTGAATTAGCACACCTTTCTGCATCTTGCCTGATACCTCATCCAATTAATCACTCAGAAACCATCACAGGAGGGATGCAATCAAGAAATTCCCATTAGCCAAATTAACTAACTTCCCCAACCGTGCAATTATGATTTATGCTAATTTATCAGTAAAAAGGTATGCTTGATAACCTATTGTTCTGGCTTACAGATCAGAGATAGCAGGTGTTAGGCACTGCTCTTTCACACGACTTCACTCTGTTTTTCTACCTTTGTGTCACTGGTTTAATGAGACCGAATATGTCATCAAATTGATCAATTTCAGAACTAGTAGTTTTCAGTGTGTGCAAGGGAATTGCAAGCTATGGGTCACGTAGAGTTTAGATTCATATTAAAAATTAATACACAAAACAGCTCCTTTATGGCATATACATATGGGCTCTATTGTAACACCAGGAAATTGAGCATCAAAGCAAATGGAAAGCATTTGTTGATTGCGGTTCACAAAAATGGTTAATGTTTGCTGACAGAGGTTCATGGCCGAGTTTCAAGGCTCGGATCTATAATCCTTTTACTTGCTGGAAGACGTTCATGTGGTTGGTCCAATCCACTGCAAACACATCCTCTTGATTCCAAATTCGTTCTTGCTTTGCCAAATGTTTTGGTTGCAGATGGCTTTGATTTCAGACAGCAAAATGACAGTTATACAAACCACTTCAGAAGAATTATAATGATATGTTCTACAATGATGTGCTCTACAGTGATGCTCACTGTTATGTAAGCGCAGGTGTAAGGGACCAAGGACCACGGCTCCAGCAGGTGTGGGCCAAATTTTAAGGGTATCATTACTGATGCCCTTAGTGTAAGGACGTACCCATATTACCAAACAAAATCCCAATTGTTTTATTGTTAGTTTGTTGTTCATCTCTTAATGACATAATTACGGGCTATTGACCATCCTCACTGAATCCTCAATACCTTCCTCGAGGAATTTTGAAAGCAATTGATTGCGAGGTCTTTTAGTTGTAACGCAACGCGGTGATACGGCGGTTGGTCTCGGGTACGGCCGAGACTGTGTAACGCTGTGACTGATCCTATAGACCCCTGATACCGCAGATCTCTCTGAGGTATGTCTTACATCTAGTTTCACATAAGCAATATGTAGTTCAGGTTTAGTTGATTTAT
>JBCAUG010631682.1:0-14057 GCA_038406175.1 Haplosyllis leylae | reverse complement strand
AATTCCTAATTCAAAGTTACATACAAACTTTGAATTACAGATCTTAGTTTAATTCAAATTTCCACTTTATTCAAAGGGAAACCTTCCTGACGAATCACTTTGAATTAACCGTGCCTGACCTGTAGTTTCATTCACATCAAGAGTCGTTCTTGTAGAATATTGTTTCTCGGTTGCTTCACGTGTTTCAACGCCGATTTTTGGCCATATGTATCCCAAAAGGAAACGTTTGACCTTTAAAGAAATAACATGTTGTGTGTCAACGTGTTTTCATTCGACATGAACAGGTTTTGAAAATAGATCAATCTAGATCTATTTGAAATGAAAATTAAGTGAAAACGTTTTGGCGGTGGATACAGAGTTTGATTTTTCTCTTTTAAAACTGGTACAGGGACTGTTTTTGTTGCTACATGAACAAGAAACAGCCAAACGAAAATGTTTCTTAATCGAGTAATGTCTTACCATTTTCTCTTATCAATTGCTTTAATCTTTCTTCGCAGAAGTGTTATTGTATTTACACATGCATTTTTGTAATTATTACTATTCCTGTTATCATCTTATTGCTTTGTTCTTTCGACAACTATGATGTACGTGCCAACACAATTTATCTTGCTTGCTAATATTTCTTTATATTTTGTCATTGCGTAAACACAATATTGACATAACCATATGTACTATTGTGTATCACTTCGTATTTCTCATTTACAAAATCAAAAGCTTCCCAAATGTATTCTATCTGCCATTTAGTCAATACCCTTCTCAGAGTGAAGACCTGTCTTTTAAAATGACTGAGTAAATTTTGCCACAGGTTAGCTTTCACAGTGACAAACATTATGCGCAGGAAGAAACTACAGCTCATATCTTAAGCAGTGAGCAGAAAATTACGGCAGACGGTTTCCTTCTTGGTCTATTTACCATGCACTCTTGATCTAAACCTGACTAAATTATTCGTCAATAAGAGGCTAGTTTGTTCAAAGTTTTTTGTTTTGATCAGAAAATTGAACCACACCGTGTCAGACGATGTTCTAGTAAATTCAAATTCAATACAAACAAGTTAATTATTTGGTGGAACAAACCGTATCGCTGATCTCATGATCCTCATTCTATGATCCATCATCGAAGTGATGTTTTGGAGAATAAGGTTATCTTACCGGCGAATGGCAATTCTCGTATTTCGTCTTTCTGGTTTTTATACCGAAACAGAAAATACGCATTATCTTCCACATTTGTTTTGGTTATAAATCTCTCTGAGAAATACTTAATTTAGTGAGTAAGTCCATGTGCTAATGTAATTTTGCGGTAAAATGATGCAAACATGGGCGTATATCTGCATGAGAAGAGAGGATGTCATTGATTGAGATAATTGCTGTATTGTGTTTACTCTATCACTTAAAACAATAGGTAATTGAAAAAATACCCGATCTGTTTGTCTCAGTGCTTGACCAAAACACATCGTTCATTTGCACGGCCTATTCAATTCCATGACCGTTTAGCACTGCGATGCCCTGTGCTGAGGCAGAACTGTACGGGATGTTCTTCAATACCTCTGGTCGAGGGAGGAGGGGAGGCAAAACTGATGGTTGTTTTGATTGTGGTAGTCTTGCCCATCGGACGGCGATGGAGAAAGTGAAAACTGCCATGAAACATACACTTTTGTCTCAACTTCAAAATGGACTTGAGAAAATGCCAATTTAAAACCAAATTTCTCGATTACATTAGCATGTTCTCTCAGGCAGACCAACAAATTAAGCCATATTGGTGAGAAGTGCAATTTGATTTCTGATTACGAAGTCAAGTCGACGATTGCATCAGAAGGCTATCTAATAGAAGTTATTTTGTGAGACACCTTTCGGAGATTGAAACTTAATACCATATTTCCGATATGAAGCAAGATATATCCTGCAAAAGTAAATTAATTTCTTTGTCATATTTTCTCGTAATTAATGCTTACATTTTTCTTTGATGTTTCCTGGCGCATAAAGAATAGCAAATAATTTGTACAGACCGTTGCTGTTCCCAATACAGTTTTAAAGACCCATTGACAGGAAAGCTGTCAATGACAAAAATTTGACGCAACGAATGGATCACATGTGGAATCATTCACAGTGCACTTCTTACAACAGCGTGTAACACAATGACTGCGCAAAAGAGTGAGTTCCATACCAATTGTGACTGTATCAACCACGATTTTTTTTGTTGTTAACGACGCTGTCTTGTGAACGGGCATTTAGACAGACCCCCCCTAGATGTGTGGACAAATTTTACGCACCTTTATCAGGTAGAAATTGGTATAAAATTTGCAGTTGTTACATCTAAACATTTTTGAGTAATAGCCAGTTTGACAGTTTTGTTTAAATATTTAAACACAATAACTTTGAAAGCATGACAACAGGAAAATGTTTGGTGGCCATTTTTGTCACACTAGTTTAATCTAACAGATTCAATGATTGAATTCAGTCATGCAGAAAACAATATGAAATTGCACCTTGGATGCGTAGTTATTGTCTTGCTTATTTCATACTTTGCCCGGTCTCATCTTACTTCAAATGGCTTGTATTGCAAAACCGAACTTGGTTTCTCATACATGCTGCTTACATTTAACTAGTAAGATTCACGAGCCGATAGGCGAGTGATCTTCTAGTTAATAAAACACTGTAGCACGTGTTAATTAACTAATTTAAAAAATTGTTTTCTTATTGGGTGTGTTAGTGTAATTTGGGGAAGCCATTGTTATATTGTCTTGTGTAAGGGCCATATTGTAGGTTTGGAGTTGGCACTCTTATTGAGTTTATTAGATATGCAAGATTGATTTTAGTGACATTTGCGGGAACTTGAACAAAAGAATAATTACATATTTCATCAATTGGCCAATGGAAAATAGGATAACAAGTAAATTAGGGTTATTTTTGGTGATCTTAGAAAAATTCACCTACAGTTACGTCAGTGTGTGTCTGGATGTCAGAGTGTACTTGAGTAATTTCAATCGTTTGGTAAGGTGGATATTCTTATGCAATGGAGATGTTTTCATTGGAAGACGAGGATTATAACTCATTGTTTATCACTCAGTCTGATAATGTTGGAATTAATAATGAGAATGAAGGCAATTTGTCTCAAATAATTGGTAATGGTGCTTCGTGTAGTTTTAATGGTGCAGAGGAATGTAATGAGGAGCCTATGTACGAGGATATTTCTGATGCTGAAGACTTTGAAATTCCGAGTTCTCAAGTTGGTCAGCAGTCAAACAGGTAACAGTAACCTATTACTTGTAAGAAAAATTCTGTTTCATTTGAATCAGTATTTATGTAAGAAAATTATGATCTCATTCATTGGGTTGCATAATTTCAGTTGCATGATGGATGGTCAACATGCAGAGGGTGAGAAGGTGAACTTTTACAAGAGAGGAATTTCTCGGATTTTTGGGTATGTTAAAGTAATTTTTATAGTAAATTAAAAAACTTTTGATAATATTTGGAAGTAGTGAAGTAGAAAATTATATATTTGTAAGGTAGTTACATTTATAAGTTTAATTAATTTTTAGGATGAATCCGAGAAGGTGGAATGGTGCTAAATCCCGACTTTCAACTAACAAAGCTGTGAGTAAACGTACATACAATTTTGCATCAGAAGAGAGAATAGCCAAGCTAAAAGAAGTAAAACTGAAAAAGAATTCAGAGGCCAAGATGGAATGGTGTCAATGCTTACAATGACTGGCGAAATGATAGATTGTTAAATTTTCATTACGATGTTGGTATATATGAGGCAGATCTGAATGTACCTGAAAAGTTAACTAAAGAGAATTTACAACATGCACTATGTAGATTCATTCCAGAGGTGACACGGAAAAGGGGTGAGGGTCCTTACCCAGGTGCTACTCTGTATCAAATGATTGTGGCTATTCAAAAGTATTTGTTTGTCAAGAAGTTAAAATGGAAATTGGTAGAGGGTGATGAATTTGATGAAATGAGAACTGTATTAGACAATGTCATGCAAGAGAGAACGGCAGCAAATATTGGAGTTGTTAAGAAACAGGCTGGTTTGATAACTTTTGAACATGAAAACTGTTTGTGGATGAAAGGGGTCTTGGGTGAGGAGAAGCCAGACCAATTGCATAATACAGTACTATTCTTGTTGGGCATCAATTGTTGTTTGCGTGCAGTTGAAGAACATTATTATATTAGATGTGACATGCCAAATGAGCATAGTCAGCTTAGATTTGTGTTGAACCCCAAGGGTGTGAAATGCATTGTATACCAAGAGGACTGTATTACAAAGATGCATGATGGTGGTTTGAAAGATATGAGGCATGACAGAAAAATTGTATGGATCTACCCCAACCAAAAAGATGTGAATAGGTGTCCTGTTCGTCTCATTGAAAAGTACTTATCCCTGTGTCCAAGGTATGAAAAAAAGCCAAATTTCTACCTTCAATCCCTACAGAGACCTACCCCTTCTCAGTGGTATGGGGAGCAAGTTGTCGGCCAAAATACTATTGCCAAGGTAGTCAAGACATTAATGAAAGATGCAGGTATTGAAGGTTTTTTTTACCAATCATTCTGCCAGAAGGACAGGGGGAACTCATCTATTTCGTGCTGGAGTAGATCGCAAATTAGTAAAAGAAACAACTGGGCATGCCTCAGATGCAGTTGACAAATACCAATTGATGAGTCATGAACAAAGAGAAATGATGTCTAACATTATAGCAGGTCAGCACTTAGGGCAAGAAGTTGAAGTTACGAATGTTGTAAAACCACCAGAAAGTGACAAAAAGAAAGAAGATGTTGATATATCAGTGTCTTTGTCACAGGGCAACAAACAGTATAACTGTAAGAATGCAGAGATAAGAGATGGTAACATTGGCAATGTGATAAATGATCTCATAAAGGCCAACAAAACTGATGGCAAGACCACAATTAAGATTCAAATTGAAATTGAACATAAGTAAATATTTGTCTGATCAAATGATAGAATATTAGTTAAACAAGTAATTTTGTATGTCGTGAGATTGCAGTCTGTTAGAAATTTACTAAAATACTAATAAATATAACAGAATTAAGTGAAATTGATGTTTTTCATTTTTGAATGGATATATTAAATCTACTAGTTGCGACAAGTCATTTGATATGTTGGAAGGGCATGTTACAAAAGAGTTTAATTTTTGGCCCAAAATTCAGTGAATTAAGTGATTCTCTATCAAACAGCAAAGCTGCAATATCACTGTGCTCCATTGGAGAAAGTTAAAATTGAGTCAATAGGAATTCACTGACATTTCTCCAAAAGGAGAAAGTTAACATTGAGTCAATAGGAATCCAGCTATATTTCTCCAAAAGGAGAAACTTAGCACACAGTCAATAGGATTTTGGTCATTTCTCTCCATTGGAGAAAATCAACATTGAGTCAATGTGAAATTCAGGATTTTTCTCCAAAGAACAATGGCTATAAGGCTACATGAGAGGACTCAATTCAACATCAATAATTAGTCCTACCGAACAAAAGAAACAGCGCTAAGCATTTTTTAAATGTATGGGAACTTTCCTTAGCTACACGGTCTGGATAAAACATTTTTTCATAATTTCTTTCTACTTTGAACTGAACTTTGAAGTCACTTGTTAGATCTATCATGAGATAAACTAGATCTATCACAAAACGAAATGTATAAACACTACAAGTTCTTTGCTTCTTCAAAGGTCCATTAATGAGACATGTCTCCAAAATTAATGCAGTAGTTGTGCCGGAAAAAACTAATAATTCCCTATTCTTATTTAATTTACAGAAAAAAATTTCAACACATTTCTAATATAGTTCTTTTCTCATGTGTACGTACCATATTTTGCTGTGATTGGATTTTGGGGGGCATGCCATCTGAGGTCATGTCGTTTCAAAATTGTGAAACGACACTAAGTGGAGGTGCGGACAGTACGTACCTGAAAATTTTGGTTTTATCTCTCTCACACCTAGCTCTGATTGTTGTCTCAAATGAAACCCATCTTTAGAAGAAGGTGCAGCGATCTAGTTACAATATAACTCTCAGCTAAATAATTTAATTGTGCAGCCAAACATGTCCTCTTCATAAGTGAATCAATGAAACATTTGAGTTTTTCCGTAATTGGCCTCAGATTCCATAGATTCTGTAGATTCTACAGAATCACAAGAGAACTAAAAAATCCAGCAGCAAAATGTTACCCCCACTGGGAAGTGAACCCAGGTACCTCTGACTTTCATGTCCTGCATGCTACTACCTGAGCTAATTCCCCTATTTGCTGGAAGTCTCAGCCCTTTAGATCCTTATGTAGTCATGCTCTATTGTTCCCCAAAAAAATTGAGTTCTAGAATATATAAGGATTGTTTTGTTATTTGTTTTATTCTTGTTCAGTCTGGATGTAAGAATTTGATTAGATTAGATTAGGTAAATGATTACCGAATAACTGTGGAAATTTTATTAACATGTTGATGAAACGATACAAGAAGCCATTAGTCCAATTATTCCATTCAGACATCACTAAATGATATCACTGAGAAGCAAATCAACTAATTGGGCAGCTAACTATCACTAAACTGCAAGAATGTTTTCCCAAACCCCCTGCCCCAATATCGAATCAATCACTAACCTGACTCTAAACGAGCCGGTAAAAACTTTATTGCGTGATATTGCACCTTTGAAACCTAAATTAGCATATTCTAGACTGCGTAAAATACAACCGCTCCTTTTTCCAAGATAAGAAGTAATTAATACTGTATTTTATACTTATCTCTCATTTGTTAAGACAATACAACAGAAATATTGAGGTTTGTATACGGAATCTCCCTGGATTAACGAATTTCTTTGCTATTTTCCGAAAAAAGACAATGATCGTCTTGGTCTACTTTTGCTTTATCTAAAAGGTGTGGTATTTTTTATAATGCTTCAATGAGATACATACACAGGGTGGGTCATCTGGATGGGCTGTATTCAGTTCGAAGCGTAAAACATTTAATCATCTGCTGTCTGCTACTTGTTGCTCACCAACCGGTGTAGTATTTTCACTTTCACATCATCGTTTGATTAGAAACTGTAAACTGAACGGTTCAATTGGACCCACAAATTACATGCCTTTTGGTAACATTTAATAGTAATAGAAAATAGGAGGTCTCTCGGATATGTGTCTCCTGAGATGTAATTATTTCCTCTCAAGAAGAAATGCTCGTGTAAGCAAGGTTAAAGGACGCGTCATCGTAGAAATCTATCTAAAAGGCAACCGTTTCTTGCCTGTGGCACTGTGTCACAAACAGAATATGTCCTGCACTCATCTGTAATTATTCCTGTCCAAATGCAAAGAACGTAGGCGGTCAAATGGGGAGGATGCAAACGGCAGAAAACTATTTGATCCTGTCCTCAGACCAAAAGGGCTAGCTTAATCACTGATACCAATACCTTACAACAAGCATACATAACAAAATATTAGGTCTAACTTATTAATTTCAAATAGGTTACTTTCTATCTAATACAAAGATCTCCGTGAGCAACGTGGAAACATATATGTCCATTATCCCTGCCGCCATAATTTCCTGAGTCACATTGAATTCAGCTGTAGCATGAGCTTTTAACCAGAATGTTTCTGAGGACCTCCAAGCAAGCAACAAATACTTTTGAACCATCAAAGGGCACAAGAATTGATTTAATGTTCAGTTTGAATAGAAGGAAATCGACCAGAAGACAACTTTTATATCTAATTTCTGTAATATATAAATTGAAATAGTTGTCTTAAATTCACAAAAAGGACCGAAAAGTGACGTTTTCCAGTAGCAGACACATCTAGAATACTGGAGTGATAATAAAAGAAAGTTTACTTTAATCATCGGTGAGGAATGGAAGAGGAAGCGAGGGGTCTAGAATTTGTTCCAAACAAACTTTTCTTTAAATTATATTTAATTTGTTTAACAATTGTCTTTTGATAGGATGAAATAACTGAAAAATTGTTCACAAAGAGTGATATATCAAAACAACACATTAGATATTAACCTTATTTATATCACAATAGAAACTTAAATAATGAATCTTTGATATTGCGTGCATATTCAATAAGATGAGAAACATCGGTAAATAAAAATAAATTATGTTTTTATGAAATAACGAGTGAAATGTGCGTAATTACTTTCTTTCGGTTTCGAACGAACACTGAATTCTTTGTTGGGAAGCGTGAGTTTATTAGCAGATAAGAACCGTGTCACCAGCAATGATAAGCTGGAAATGGTCATGTATCATTACTGGCGTCAGATTTGACCCACATTTTGATGTCATTGATCCAACTGTAGGTTGGAATGTGAATTCCAGTTGAGTTTTTCAGTAAAGCACGTACATTACCCACAGCTCACTATCTCAAAGCGTAGTGACTAAGCCCCACTAAAATGCACTCAAATGAATGGCCATTTAGCTTTATTGGGAAGAAAACTGAAACCATTTCCCTCCTAATTCAGTTCGCGGTAGGCAAAAAAACTAATCTCAACATGTGATATTTTCATTACGTTCTCTGCAAAAAACAGAAAGACCAATATTTTGTGCTCTCCGGTTACAATAATTATGTTAAAATATACTGCTGGGAACAATATGGAAAAGTCTAATTAACCTCCAAGGCAAAGCCTAGAACCAGGAATATCTTTCGAAGTAATACAATACACAACTCTTTGTCCTCCGGCCAGGATACAATGGTAGGGCACTTCACCCGTATGTCCCAAACACCTGCCAAATTTCCTGTCACCGATTGTTGTTGTGTTTTCTGTATCTCAACTGACCATTGTTAATGGGAAAGTCGCAACATTTCTCGTTCATGAGAGTCAAAGTGAGTTGCAGCTCTTTCAAACTATATAACTTCATATCATTGCGATTGCTATTGCATCGTCGCTTGTTGTTATATGGAGATGGTATCGAAAGCATTTATTTGTTATTGAACACCAAAATTACCTCTGTTTACAGCCATATTTTTGTCCATGTCGCACCTGCACCTTGTGAACTGCCTATCAGATAATATTACAACTTGTAGTTCAAGGAGGTCGAAAGTACTCAGATACAAATACACCTTTACACTCTGGACCACCAGCTGAGAAACGAAAATGTCATCGGTCCAAGGGACTAACGAATGAGCTTCAACAAAAACGTGATGGTTTTCTTGCGTAAGGTAATCAAGACCACTGAACCAAAACAAGGGTGAATATATGCATAGCACTGCTAACTGGAAAATGTGTGACATGGTCCTAGATAAGCAACATGACCTCAAGACCAAATTGTAATCATCTTAGTTTATGACGGATGGCAATGTCCTTCAGAACTTCATCTAAAGTCTTAGCTGAATTCACATTAGTGCACTCCAAAACTGCCATGTTTAGACATGAATGCTACAAAAATATGTTGTACCTAGGTAAAAGCTGGTCGGAACCTGCACGACTTCCTGGTTGGTTGTACTGACAAAAATATCCCGTGCCTCAGAATATCGTATATTATGCGGCATTTTGCCGTTGTGTTTCTTGGGCCAAATTAGAAATAAGAATCTACAGTACCGTCCTTGTTAAGTTCTCTCGAAGGAAAATATGAAAAATATGAAAGAAACAAGTTTGTGTCAATGCCAGCGCCTTCAGGATTCAGGACATGGTTTCACGTTTCTGGTAACTTTTTTGTTCTGGTAAAAACGCTAAGTTAACTGGACAGAAATTTAAGTTTGTGCGTGTTGGATATTTATTATTAGAATTGTTTATAACTTTGTTGAAGTGTTAACTTTCCTTTCGAAATTATTAACTTCTATGCACCGAAAGTACAGTTTTATAACTTTACGATATGTTTACTGTAATTTGATACTTCCTAAATTGAGTTAGTTAGTTTCTGAATAAGTCTCGATACTAGGTTTATTCTATTTCGTGTGAATTTTTCCTTTCAGAATTGAATTAGACTAGATCTAATTCTAAATCTAAGAGGGCCTTGGAGACCTGAATTCATTTTCCAATTCCATCGGTGTATCTGTTGCAGTGGATTCAGGGCAGGCTGTCTAGCCTGACTCAGGATATTAAAGATTTTCCAATTTGCACAACTCAACCTGAAACGTTTTTGCGAGAGTTTTTACTCACAAAATGTGCGTTTCATTAGAGGAAGGTACCGTCAATTTACTTAAGCATTATGGCTTGACAACATTTCAGTCAATAAATTTGGCATCATGGAGGCATAAAATACTGTATTAGAAATGAGGATGGATTCAATTTGTCCTAATTTACTTCCCCATTGTAATCAATACGAATAGAAGACAGAAGAAAGTGTAGCAACGTAAAAATACAGCAGTACGAACAGTGTAGGTCGTTGATTTTAAGTGCATCTTCAGACGTATGTACTAATGAGCCAAAACAAGTTGCATAAAGCAGATGGAAGCGGTCACTTCATCTCAATAAATCGGCTCAACACGAAAGAATGATCTATCTAGCAAACTGAACTGCACCTGAGCCAACATGTAACTATGCACTCAATAGAACTAAACTTTTGAGTGCCTTGTCAGTAATTATTATGGCAATTATCATTGGACCTAAGTCATGCTGCCAAATTTCTCTGAATTCTGAGCTGCTGCATTTAGGGATAGATGTTGCAAATGACTGCGCTATCCCTTGAAACTTTGATGATATCACCCCACTCCCATGAAACATTTTTGTTTTCTCTTCTGTCATTGGTACACCTTTCCTCCATTAAATGCAAATGATCCCATCTCCAATGAAAAGTTGTTGCTTCCCCTCCCCATGAAAAGTATGAAACATTGTTGTATTCCCCTCCCTCCATCAGATGATATGATACCTTGTTAAAACTTCAAAATTTAAAATTTGAAAACTTTTCACTTTATTTCAACAAGAATGTGAAAAAATTGATCTTTCAACCTGAAATTTTCTGGAACATGTCACGTAACAGGATTCTGTATCATTTCTATGGAGCCAATCATCGATAGGCTGACGTCAAAATCCTTTCATGAAGCCAGTGTGAAATCAGTAAGAGTGCTTGGCACATGAATGATAGAATTGTGTCACATAACTTAAATCGTACCAGAGTAGAAATAATTTTTAAAGCGTTTATGTTTTAGTTGCTTCAAATAATTGTGAATATTTTTCACTTTTACTCCCCCTCAATCCCCATGTGATGATGCAGGACTCCTCCTGTCCAATGAGACGTGATTACTCCTCTGCCCCCCCCCCCACAGAATCACTAGAACTTTTGGGGAGAATAAATGAAAATTTTGAATTGGACAAATTAGAGATCACCATTGATTTCGATGGCCCTGAAGGCCAACTTTAACATTCAGATACAAAAATAGAAGGGTGAATCTTTTTCAAAATTTAAGAGTTTATTCCTTTGACTATTGTTGACAATTTGAACTAAAATTAATTTCATTTGGTCATGTAGCTACAGCAACCTAAGATTGTGGCACACACATAACCCAATGTGTACATTGAGAAAACACAAGCTGTATCGTTAACCTCTTGAATTGCCAGTGGACCAATTGAAATGCGTTATGACTATCAGTGGAAAATTTATAAACATTCACATTTTTTAGGAATATAAAATATAATTAGAAGGAAATTAATTTATTTGAATAATTTATCTGTAATATTTGTATTTTAACAATTACACTAGAGTGCAAAGAATTAGGCAGTTTCACTGTTTGAATTTTTAGCAAAATAGAGATTACGGTTGATTTCAGCAGACCAATTTCACACACAAATACTCAGAAATAGAATAGTGGATCTTGTCAACTTCCTCTGATCATTGCCAAAAGTTTGCACTATTACATATTTCATTCATCCATGTGCGTACTGCAACTTCAACTGGAATCAATACAGCATGATTTGTGAAGATTTTGAACGCCTCAGACTTTTAAGCAATGTCTGACTGGAACAGTGCTAGGGTGGTGAACCGCCAAACCCCATGTCCTTAAATCTAACCACACTGAAAGCAACATTTTGCTCTTG
The DNA here is from genome assembly GCA_038406175.1 of Haplosyllis leylae. Taxonomy (NCBI): domain Eukaryota; kingdom Metazoa; phylum Annelida; class Polychaeta; order Phyllodocida; family Syllidae; genus Haplosyllis; species Haplosyllis leylae. Next base: position 2,096 of record JBCAUG010631682.1, on the reverse strand, counting down.
GAAATTATTCGTTATCACTTGAGAAAGAAAGTATTACCAATTTCATATGCACATAAAAACTTGTTTGGTTTTGCCTCGCAAACAAAAGAAAATTTTCTGTGTATTCAAGTACTTGGTTTTTAGTGCCCAGGAATTGGTACAAAGTACAATATTTTTAAGGCTCGTTCACATTGTGTAATTTACGACTGCGATTTGTTTTTGCGTATAATGGGCTATAACTGGTGAGGTTATCGCAGTTTCCTAGTGTGAACACTTCCTTTGAGCTTTGAGTCCTGAACAACTTAATTGTTGCAATAGGAGGAATCGCAGTTTGGAGATGAAACAGATTCACTGCATAACATTCATGATATGTAAAGTGTGAATGACCAAGCCAATGAGCGCACTTTGCCAGGCGATGCTGCGACTGTGACCAATTCTTTATGTGTCCCAGCTATGCTTTGAATTTGTTTAATTAAGTTCAAGTACCACAACCAATTAATTAGCTCTTGTACCAATCACACATAACACCAATGGTTGGGTATCAGTGCAACTAGGAGCGATCACAGCCATTTGATAGGCATATATATCTGAGAGATATATCTCACAGTTATGCTATCTAATGTAAAAAGGCAAAAAATATCAACTGATCAGTAAATTTAGAATTGATCAGAAAATGACCTGAGCATCTAGTTGATATTGACCTCAATTCATTGATATTTGAATGAGCAATGATGTGAGGGTCTCATAAAAGTTGGGAATATAAAAGCTTTTACAGGTACATTCATCAACTTTTGTTAAACTGAAAGAAAAAGTATCTGAATTTATTCGTTTTTTAACAAGGTCAAAAATTTCAGAAACATGGACGTTGTCGCGAAACACTACTAGTAAACGAAATATGTCAATGATCCTTGATGAAGGAATTACTCTATTTGTATTTGATCTGACTCGTTCATTCCAATATTACCAAGAGTACTAAGATACTAAGATCAATATTTGGACTTCCTAGCAATAACGTCTTGAGTCTTTTGTTTAAGTTGCCACACAAAGGCAAGTTACAAGGAGACTATAATGCATATGCCACCTTGACCTTGATGAAGTGCCAAGTCGTCTGATGGAGAAAAAAGTCGTTCACAGTTCACAAGAATAAAGGCGACTTGTATTTGAGAGATACGAAATTCAAGTGTCAAAGGAATTCTTTTTTATGATACAGGAAGACCAGTACAATAAATACTTTGGCGTCTTTCCTTGTGAAACATCCTGTTAATTAATTGAAATGCTGTCAAATTGCTTTGATTTCAGAACTGGACGTAGATGCTGACCTTACTTTAGAGGATCTCTTTTGATCATTCATATTTAATCAAACTGTAAGAATCAGTGGACTTCATTGTCACAACCTGTGCATATTAGTTAATTAAGTGATTAGATGAGTATTTCCAATGCATGGCGCTATTATTCAGTGTAACACCTTCCTTACCTTTACAATGCCTATCATTTTTTGTAATATTCCGTAAATTGACTGACCGGAAGCAGCGCACGTAGTGAACTCTTCCAGTCGTAAAAGTTAAATCCCTGAGTTCCATGGCAATGGCGTCAAGAACATCTGACTATACAAATAAAGTTTTACGATTGCACATCCGGGATCCGCATGTATTTAGTGATAGCAGTACTGACAATCATGTGGACATTGATTCAATGCAACGGACTGAAGACAACTTTTTTTCCCACCTGAATCTGTCTTCAAGTCTGCGCAAATCATTTGACCAGTACATTGGAGGATTTCTGAAACCAAGGTGTCTCATGACAGTCGGAAGTGATTACCTTGCATTTTGAGCTATCAGGTCTAAACTTGACCTCATTCAATCAGAATGTAGATGGAAAAAATCTGCTGCAATATGTTGTATTTTACCGCAACGCTGAAGCAGTCATTGATATAGCGTCGGACCATGCACAGTCCTAAAGTACTGTGCAAGCTGTCGACTACACATCTTAGGTGAAGGGCCCCCCGGGACCTAACCGGATGGGTAGCCAATGGCCAGAGTTGTTAGTCAGAGCCAATCAAGGCAAGGTACCTCGAGTACTTAAACTGATGTACACCGGACATCAGTGTCTTTGAACCA
>JBCAUG010631571.1:0-14059 GCA_038406175.1 Haplosyllis leylae | reverse complement strand
ATTTTTTTGGAAAAATATAAAAAATACAGCCAAGAGGTGCATAAGAGATAGTCCTTATCTGGGACAGAGGGGGGGGGCATGGCCCCCTTGGCCCCCCCTGGATCCGCTACTGATTTTTGACAAGCAGGAGAAGACAACTAAATTACCAAAGACTGATCCAGAATTTTATCTTGTCATCGTAGCAATCCAGACATCAAGAAGTTTGACATCTGCTGTGTACTTTGTGTGAGGCAGGTAAACACAAATACATGTGTAACTGCCCTTTACTCGTAAATAAAGAAGGGCTTTCTGAATTTTCCAATTGCTCATTTGACGTGCAATCATGCGAACAAATTTTACGCACGCAGAGGATATGAAAGTTGCTTTCAGTATCCATTTTGAGCTTTAGAAAAGTTCTGACATTTGCTTATTACATCCGCAGTCAAGTAACGGAAAGGTGAAGAGATATGCTACCATTCCCCCCCACCCCCCCGAGATTACGTTTCAGACTGTATATTGACTATTTAGCTGGTGCATCGAGTACGCAGAGCTCACACCAAAACCCTGCATTCCTATAAACAGGTTAGCCGAGTATGTGTAGAGTACCCCCCCCCCCTTCCAGAAATTATTTGCAGTGGTACAAGTTTTCTCAGGTGGTTTACATATTTACGGTGTTTGATTTACTGCGTTTATGTAAAATATATTCCACTGTTATCCAAAGATTATTTTGTATCCTGCCATAAGGATATGGAATACTAAAACGTGGTACATTAAATATTGGATATTTGTAATGCGAATGAGTGAAGAATAGGCATTAATTTTATTGACAAGCGGTTCGGTCAAAATAAAGAATGATGTCGGTTACTGAACACTCTGACATAATGAGCCATCATCCGACAGATAATCATGTGCAATCTACTTTCTTTCGAAAAAATTTTGTTCACAATTTTTCATAAAACTCTGAGGATGTTATCAATAAATATTGAAAGGAGAATTAGGTAGAGAAAGGATTTCTCCTTCTCTCTTGTAGTAAGTGTTAACTGGAGTGGTGTTTAATGAAATGATGGATTCATATGCACAATCAGATATCATCTGTCTTTGTTATTTGTCACAGCCATCTTCTCAAAATTATTCTGGCACAAATTGCTATTGTCATCATTATACTGATAGAATCCCTCATGGGAGTAAGGCAAATCTATTTCGCCTTCAAAATTAAAATCATTCCAGTGACGTTAACTTTTGCATCAATAAGTAGTTCCGAAGCACGCAAACCGATTTATTCCCATGAAAAAGATATCTTCAAAGGAGTGACATTTTGCATCGTCATGGCTTATCTTAGTTGATTAAAATCAGAATTGTGCAATTTGCATTTCTTGTATCTGCAAGAAAGTAAGGCGGTACTGCAAGAGGAATATATGCATGTCGTACCACAGGGTATATAACATCGTCTTCTCTTGCTCTAGGGATAGTGATCTATAAACCATCTGATCTCAGTTCTGACATCAGTGAACTTGTCCATGAGAAGTTCTATTTTCGGGGAGGGTTAACCGTTCTCAGATATGACATTAGTGAACTTTTTTCATTTCTGGGACGGGGAGGGGAAGTGACAAACCGGTCAATATTTTCAATATTTTGGGTATATTTTGTGATCTCTGATATCCTACAGTGAAACAGCTTTAATTTGTTTAGTCTATCTTGGCTGTAGCATTGGTGAATGTCCCTCATCATTTCTGGTAAATATGTGTTCACATTACTCAAAATAGTCAAACTTTATATGTTTGTAGTTCCCTGTAAATACTGTGCTCTAAGGGTTTATTGCAATGAAAGCCAAGATTATTATGGGCAATAAACAATGACTTTAAAGCAGCATGCTGTAATTCTGGTTTCATTTTGAGGGAAGCTCCTGTCGTGTAAGCTCTCCAGGTACCTGTGACATTTGTAATTTTGATTTCCAATCGGCGAGCTTCTTAGTGATACAAATCCATTGTTTTACTCACACTATATTTCTGTGAAGGTCTTCTCATCAATCCATTTTCTTTTTACATAGAATGGGGGCTTCTTCTGCGCTTGTACTTAATCCGCTGAGTAATTCAAGCCTATTAAATTCCGGAAAGCTTTTCGAGGAGCACCTGGGTTTCTTTGGACTGTAAAACTCAGATTGATACTCACTGTAAGTAAGAAAAATCGAATCTGCTGCTTAGTATTCCACATAGGCTGGAGGTTCGTCAGAAGGCTAAATATATTTCTCCCGAAGTGTCGTTCGTGTCCATTAACCCATTGTTACACGCACAGGAACTGATAATGGACTTCATTTGTTTCAAGACATAATAAACTCCATTGAACTCAAATTGAGGTTAGTGACGCCTGGTTTGCTTTCTTTCGGGGAAACTTAGCTGATCTATCCTGTGTGTAATCTATTATGCAATAAATTTTGAAACTGAACTGTCGAAAGTAGAAAGAAAACGTCACGCATGTAATTGTAGTTTCATTGAACCCTCCTTTTCGTATTTCTATTCAGATTTTCCATGTCCATCTGCATCATGGTGAGAGGTAATTTCTATGAAAGCTTTTGAATGACCCTGTTCTTCAGGAGTCTTTATGATTGATTACAGCTTGGTTTAGTGTGTCAAAGAATGCACATTTTTATTAGATACCGCCAACTACCTGTGAATTACCTTCTTTGAAAAATGGCCCTTGTCAAAACTATTAAGGATTAACTTCAATGCTGGAAAGAATGAAAGTCCGATCGTATTAGGGACAAGCAACCAGGCGCTTTTGACTTCATGAAGCAAAGAGGCATTGAACTAGACCAACATAGTTGACCTCTTCTGAAAAAAAAATAGAAGAGACAGTTCAGTACATTTTGTGCATGACTTTAAGAATCATTCAGCTATTAGGTGTGTTTGGCATGTAATTGACAGTTACATAACATTGCGTAACCTTATTAATTGCCTCAGTCAGTTGTCTGTAACATATTCCAACTAACGAAGAGAAACTTGTTTATGAAACCTTACCGTAAGCTAAATTAACGCAGGAAATGATACTCTTAATCTTGTTTCCGCCTCCTGCTGCAAATTCAATTTTTGAGGGTGATGTATCCAGATCAAATAGGTTTACAATTAAAAACCCTCAGAGGGGATGCATCAGTTTGAAAAGATCAAATTTCAAGGAATTATTGATACTCTTCACGAGTTATTGTTACCGACCACGCAAGTAGTACGAGAGGAAGTAATATTTTCACAGGTGTCTGTCATTCTGATGAGGAAGGGTGGGTCAGTCCACCTTAGACCTGACCATTCCTGACCAGGAACGCTTGACCTGCCCCTCCCCTAGACTACATACTGTTGAACCCCCAGACTATGCACTGCTGACCCATCACCACACCATGAACTGTTGACCTGCCCCCCCCCAGGATCATGTACTGTTAGCCCCCCCCCCCCCACCAAGAATTGCTGGCTCACACTCCACCAGACCATGCACTGTTGACCCGCCCCTTCCCCTGGATCAGGAACTGTTGACCCATGCCCCAGACCAGGTGCTGTTGACCTACACCACTGGGAGCCATGGCTGGTACTGTCTCGTAATGTTAATAGGACGTTGTCGTCTTTTAAGGAAAATTACCACTATGTTGGTGCATTTGGTCTTGCTGCTTTGCAAAATTTACTTCACGATATATAAAAAATCCTGTTCTACCCAATCGAAAACATATACTTCGAATGAGAAGAAGAACACAGGAGTACACCACATTTTTGCCACTAGAACTGAGCTTTTACTGATCTTACTGCTTCATTTAATTTGGAGTGATCAATTATGTGTGGTCTGTGTGAATCGTTGACGTAAACCTAAATTCTAAGGCTCCCTTTATCGGATTGATTGGTCATTGGCAATCGGTTCTGCCCCATCAGTTTGACGATTAATTGGTTGTAATCAGTCGCAAGAAATTTTAACACTGTAACAGTACAAAACAACAGGAGGATTGGACACTGACATTTAAAAATCTAGAAGAAGTATAGGTACTAACAGAAATGCTGATGATGAACCCCAATTGGTTATCCCCAATCAGTTATGGCACTAATCAACCAAACTGGTTTTTGAAAGCCGATAAGAAATTCAACTGCAGTATTTAGGGCTGACGATCTTTACATCATATGCTGAAACGAACATTATTCACCACGTGAAAAGCACTAGTAACTGATCAAACCAATGAAATTAGGACTGGTAACTTCCTGGTTCAGTCCTAATTCAGCCATTTTGCGTCACCGAACAATTTCTGCACAGGTTCAATCCAACAACAAAATCTTGTTCATCGGGGCACAAATTTCATTCTGAATAATGTTCGACAGCAACGTTTATTGCTCAGAATTTCTTGTAAGATTTACAGGATTGCACGCCGGAAGCTGTAGAAGTTGTGTTGATAATCTGGTCACATTCAATCATAATGAGATACAAATTGTCAAGAAACATGATAACTAGAATTTGAACAGCTTCCACCTGTTCTCCTCATCCCCATTGGTTTGATCAACTCACACCAGCTTAATTGCTTTCGAACATAATATTGGTTAGTGACCTGACGATATTCACTTGAACAGATTCGGCTGTCGCCCTGATATGATGAAGATCCAGAGAATCAACTAACAGCGGAAGAACAGCAACTTTACCATGAGTTACGTGAATATGTATTCTTGCACAGGCTCTTGTGTAGAAAACATTCGGAGTATATTGAAAACTTCTTTGACTCGAATGTATCTTCTTAGTGCTTAAAATGACGCGCTTTAATATCTCCGTGAACGCATCGATGTAAATGTCCACAAAGAAGTCAGTAAGTCTAATGGATTACCATAAACCCACATTAATGTATTGCTAAGATACCAGGTCAACCATGAGGTAATCTTGACTTACAGATGAAGTTCTGAAATGGACCCTTTACAGATAGGAAAGCACATGCAGGGGAATGCAACGCATGCAGTTGCAATTTTAGACACGATACCTTTAACATGATGTAATTTCCATTTAAAATTAAAGCGAAGCGAACCTTGAAGGACATTTGGCATTTTATGTGGTGTTCTTTCCACCCACGAAGGCGCCCCATTCATTACATTCTCATATTTCAGTCAAAGTGGGTTAAAAAAGGGATATCACATCTTCGCTGCAAAATTCTCTGTGTGTAATAACACAGTCAGTGGTAATTTGTATGAAAGCATTCCAATAACCCTGAGCTGCAAGACTGCCGATGATTGATTGCAAAAGAAGAAAGCTATGTTCTTAATTGAAAGTTTATATCCCTTTTAGTTCAGTATTGGTTGATGTTGATACTCAGTCATAATATCTTGATTGCACTGGAAAGCCAGTTGATAATGATATGTTTTCGTGGAGATAAAAAATACGAGATATTTGGTTAGAATGCTAAAAGCTGAGTGAATGATCCTGCCAGTGAAAGACTTTACTTTGTACAACTTTTAACCAATGCACGTCCATGATAATTAAGGTAAACTCTTTATGACATCACCTATTTTTGTTTTGTACATTCCAGTCTCACTTTTGCAAATAATAGAATTTGTCCCAACGTTTTACTTATTGACATTGTATGTTAAGGAAAAGGAGAGAAATAATGCCGACAAGATTCTATCTAGGCTCTTTAGTCCATCAGCTTTAACTTTACTTAATTCCGTCTTCCTGGACTGTCACTTTCCCGCACTGACCTATTGTTTAAATAAATAACACAGCTAAACAAGAATTGAATATAAATGAGTTAATTGCTCTTGGGAAATATGGAAGTATACTGCCAAGTACATTCCTTTTCTGTTCTTTGCGAAACCAACACTTCTCCCAAGTACTTGAAAATATAACTTTTATGTTTCTTTGGTTTTTAGGTCCAGAAGGAATTGAAGCGCCTTAAATAGTTGGCTCTCAAGATGAGAAAAGAAAGATAATAGGGTGTCGTTTACTCGTATCTAGACCAAAACCTTGATTCTGTAGTGAATTTAATAGATAGCAGAGATTGGAATAATTTGAGTCTTTCATGTGACTTGGAAAAAGGGAACAACACTTTTTTGTTTTGTTCTATGATTGAATTTTAAAAGTAACAAAACAAAATTGGCTACACTTTTATGCCTGAACGATCCAAATGGTTATGTCATTTGATGATATGCACCATATTGCAACATATCTCGTCTCGACTATATTCCCATGAATTATCCTTTTCAAATACCTTTCAAATCATTTTTATTAAAACAAAATCCGTAACTCATCATTTCATTACAAAAACAGGTTTAATGTTATTAGAAACCCAAGTGTGTTTGAAGTTTAGAGGTTTATCAGTTGACACAATTTGTACCAAATTAGTCAGTTTGATGAACATCTCCACAGTTAAACACTGGTCAATAGAACCTGTTGTTGTTGATGAAAAAAATAAGAGAGACCACTGGTATCCCTGTTATGGACTTTTGGTAGGCGGATCCCTTTGTTGTCTGCTGACAATCCATTGCTCAGAATCACTCCTGGTGTGACACCCATCAACTCCTTAATAGCTAACATGATAAATGAGTCTCTTTCATCCATTTACTTACAACATTGGAGGGAATGGGAGTCGAACCTGCGCAATAGTGTGCGCCTAATTGACCCTCCAACCAACTCAATTTTTGAGGCCCGGCTTCAGAGGCATATGATTATTACAACAAACATCCCGACCACCGGTGTATGGGAAGTCCTCTTCCAGTCTCAGTCCATTTCAACCTAGTTTTGGGATAATAACTCCTTCAACACTATTACTGTCCTTCTGTGTCCCACTTTTTTCGGAATTAGATGATAATTTTTTTACTACAGTCTACTTGAAATCATAAATTTGTACGACCAGTAGTATTTCAATTTTTGACGTGAAAAGAACAAAACATGATTTCATATTCCACTAACCATTGACTGTTGGAGCAGAATTATCTCATATAGGGAGTTAACTGTTTCAGGTCATTTTTGTAATTCCCCCTAATTATAGTCTAATTTCCAAATTTCAAAAAAAAAAAGAATCTCAAGTACATTGATTCCTATTTGTAAAGGCACTAAATCTTTTCTGTCCAAATATAAGCTAGCAACAAAAAGTGATTTCAACAACAAATGTATGAAATAATTGCACTCAATATTGAATGGTTCGAAGCAATTTTGAGTATTCAAAATGCGGGAGACTTTTCTTTAGATCTAATGGAATCTAATATTGATGGCCAACGAGGTGCATTGGCTGAGTTTAGGCAAGCAGTAAGGTCATCTTCAAGTTTTGGCGAACAAAGATAATTGACCACCCTGAACGTTGTTATGAAATATTAGTAATGCCCTAACTTCGTACAGATTAGAAAACTGTAAGAATAGCCCAAAGAACAGTACTCTTTCTACTGTGGGTCAGAAAGAAGGATTAAGATTTGTGTAATCACAAAGCTGTTGAACATATGCCGCATACATAACAAACGATTGTTCGGTAAACCTCACTAGTTATTTCCAAACTTAAAATATTAACTGGTCTGGAATCGTATCGCTGCCACCTGTGTGTGATTTCGTAAAATACTCAATGTTTGGTCTATCTGGCGATCTAACTTCCACAAGGGGAACTTTTTGTCAAAGATTTATAGCAGCTGTTACACAAGCGGCTTAAATGCTTCCAAGAAGTTAAGAAGCTTTTAAGTCAATTCATTTCTGTTTAATGGCAAAGCAAATATGTCACGCATCTCAATGCTTCTTCAGATATTAAAGATTAATATCTTGTATCCGGTGCCACATTAGAACCTGCCACTATTGAAATCTGCACATTTATGATGGCAATATTACACATGTAGAACAATGTGCAGAATCTGCCGCCATTGAGTTCAGAGGAACATCGAACAGAACACACCCCCCGCCCCCGATGCTTAAGTCATTATATCACTTATTACTTGTTCATTTTGATCATATTATTCAACAGTCTGCAGCCTTTGTGCTATGTTGGTCCCTCACTTTAAAACCATTTGTTTACGCGACTTGACATCCCAGAGTTACAAGTTAAAGTGTTTTGCTGAATTTAAATATAAAATAACTTTGCTCCTTTCTGAAACAATGCATATCCACTGTACTCAATTTGGAATCTAGAAGAAAAAAAGACTGCTATTCGAGTTTTTCCGTAATTGACTGTACACGAAAGAACTAAAAAACAATCCAGCAGCAAAATGTTACCTCTACTGGGAAGTGAACCCAGGCACTGACTTTGCTCTTACTTCCATGTCTTACATGGCTGAGACTTCCAGCAGATAGGGGGATTAGCTCAGGTGGTAGCATGCAGGACATGAAAGTCAGAGCAAAGTCAGTGCCTGGGTTCACTTCCCAGTGGGGGTAACATTTTGCTACTGGATTGTTTAGTTCTCTCGTGATTCTGTAGAATCTACAGAATCTATAGAATCTAACGCCAATTACAGAAAAATTCAATTGAAGAGCCAGCTGATCTGCATGTCCATTGGATCAACAAAGTCTGAGGCATTAATGCCGTTCTCACTGCCACCAACTCGGGTTTTTCATCCTCAACCTCATTCTGGCAACATGGTGTTAGAAGTTTAAGTTCATGTTTTTATTTGAAAGAAATTCAGGTTTAAAATATGAAATCTGAGGAATGAATTCCTTGGCTGTAAAAAATTTCATACAGAATTTTTCAAATCTAGTCAGCAAAAAAGGAATTTAAATATCAATTTTAACCTTAACTTTTAAGTTCTGCTTGCTATTTAATATTTTGGATGTCTTTTACATTGTATTTTAACAGAAATGTGAAGATTTTTTTCAAACATTGATTTTGGATGGCAAATCAGGTCACCATTTTCTTTTAACATCTTGTCTAGCAAACATATTTTGCCAAATTCAATTGACCTCCACAGTCATTTCAACTCCGTTGTCCATTCACTTCTATTGAATTACAAAGCATACAGGTATTAAATATAAGTAATCAAACTTTTTGCAAACACAACAAGTTGCGAAACTATTGGTCAACTGAATTGGAACAGCTCCTAGTACCACTTTGCCCGTATTCCATAATGAAATATTTGTACTTCAGTCAAATTCGTTGGAAGCAAGCCATCTGAAGCGCAAATGAAAAGTTCAATCAAGTAGAGTGAAATATTGCCGAGATTGGTGCCGAAGTTCAAAATAAATAGTCACTGCAGATAATTTCTTCAAGTCTACCGGAAAGATTATACAGAAACTAGTGACATAATCAGGCACAAATTGAACTGTCTAGAAGAGACTATATTATTAGTTTCCTAGGATGATAACATGGTTGATTCAATGTAACACCATTTGGTTGATATAACCGAACACACAGCAGAGGGGTACAGCAAAGAAGAACATGTTACGTAAATATCCATCGCTCTTGATATTTACTACAAGATACTTAACAATTTGCAGAAAAGTAATAAGAATACGTAAACAATTTTACCACAGACTTATTGGTCTTACAAGTGCTTTACGCCCATCAAATATTTTTATTTATTGACTCCAATGTTTGAGTACTTTTTGAGTAGTTCTAAGATCAACTTTTCATGAGAAGGACCTTGATGTTGAGCTGTACTTGAGCCTGAGTGCTGCCGTATTGCTTCTGGCACCTGTGTGGAAGCTTTGTATGTGTGTGGCATGTTACTCGCCAGCTAACTATCTTTTAGATTGTTAAAAAATTACCAAATTTACTTTTGATTAAAACAGATTCGAAAGCAAAGGTTAAGTATATATATAAGTATAAATACTTATATATATAAATTTATAAAATACCATGAAATGCGCACTTTTCCCAAACAGACTTAGAATACTCGTGTTTATTCTTATGTGAACATGTGAACACTTTTTTCGACACGCAAATGATGATATTTTTGGAAAATGTTGGCATAAATTAACATATGAGAGGTGCTAGAATTTGCGCACAGCAGAAGTCTACTTTCCGCATGGTTTCAGCGCAGTTTTCAAAAAGGAAAAGTTTGTAGATCAGAAGAAAGCAAGTTGGAAAAATGATAAAATATGGCATCTGAGAGTCCATACATTTTGTAGCCCTAAAACTCAGTCATAGGTTACCACCTTAAACCAACATTGAACGGTGTTTTTGTGAAATGAAATCTTATTTTTATGCAACTGTACACAACAGTTATCTTTTTCTTTCCTATATTCCTTGGTATCCATTGAACCCATTGAATAAAACCACCACAAATTATTTTAAGAATTTGAGATACGAATTTTTTAGAGATCTAAGCAAGATCTACTTACCATCATAAAATATCATTATTTCAAAAGTCGAAAGATGCACATCTCATCCAATTTCTGGCTTTATCCTAGAAAAATAAATGTTTTCGATCTTTTTTTACAAATGGTAACTCTTCAGAGAGAATTTAATTCCTTTTCAAAAGAGGCGTCATTAAGAACTAATGACTGACTTGGCTGTGTTTGAGCTATGCAGCTCCCCCCTCTTCTCATCATGAGAGATTGTTGGTCGAAGAATGCTTCTATCGCTACTGACGTCTACCAGTGTATCTTAAAATTAAGCAGGTTGTCCTTGGATTGCTTTAGAAATCTTTTAGTTGGATGAAGTTAATGTCTTAGATTTGAAAAAACAATGTTCGGAAGCACCTGTACAGTGCAGTATTTCTATATTCTTTAATGCCAATAGATTAATTCTGTAAAGATTGGTATAAAGTAAAACTATTTTTGATATAACTGATCAGTATCAATCATTGATAGATAAAGTTTACGTCTTGTGTGACCTCTTTCTAATCTTGACTTAAGGTCTTTTCGACATTTGCCATAGAATCTAGATCTGTGTAGTACCATGACTAGGTATTTAAAAATCATCGATAACTTTGAGCTGATTTCCCTGTATAGACTGACTGGACTGACAGAAGTCTAAAATTGTATGTTCAAAAGAGGGTTTACTGTGGAGCCATATATGTCTGACATTTTTCGGTTCATGCACCATGGCATTTTCTTTGCTCAACAGAAAGAGTGGCTTGTGACCTACTTGTCATTTGAAAATTTGCTTGATAATCCTCCGTTCCTTCCGGGACCAGGGCGTAGTTAAGCCAGATTAATGGAATAAGTAAATGATTTCAATATTGACCTTCACTGTCACTACAGCTGTGTAATGACTATTATTCAAGCTACTGCCACCTGAGGGCCATTGTTAAAGGTCAGTATATCAATAAGTCATGCTTTATGGATTACATGTTAAACTAAAAGCAGAGTTACAGAGAAAAGGTTTGCCCCTACAAGGACTACTCATTTCCTCCTTGTCACATATCCACCAACACAGTACTCGATAAAGAATGTAAGAGACTACAGTAAAACTGAGACAAACGCGAGCAATTGTCTTGTCCTATTTAATATTCAACAAAGGTGAGTGATCGCTTTGACGTGTCTCTGAAGATAAAAGAAGACAAAATAACATTACCACAGAAAAATTAAAAAACAGAGGTTCTCCCTCAAGACTCCCATTCAAATATTACTGATCTGAACGAGTTCAACTATTCTTTTAAATCCATAAAATGTGTCACTTTTTCCCTAGTTTTGAAAACTTCTAACCAGTTGAAAGCTCTCAAGGGATTGGAGTAATGATATGCTTATATCATGTTATTATCATATTGGTTACCCATATATGATTTTATATGAATAAACCCTTTCCAGTGTTGAAACCCTGTGAATTTTATGAGTCTTATATGTTTTCAAAAATCACCGATTGACATTGAAACCCTATTGTCAACTCTTCATGGCACAAATGGACACTTTGTCCATCAACTCCATGTTAAATTATATAAATTTTTAGCAAAAGTAAATAGTTTATTTGATGTGGCAGTGATGTTCAAATCACTAAGAGCAAGATGCAGTAGAGGCAAATGAGAAGAAGCCTTTGAGAAAGATCTTTGCTAAATCCACTTCTTGTACGAACATTCATTTCTCTGTCCCAAAATAAAGTTCTTTTCCGTTTAAGGCTTTTTAACCTTGTGGGGGCAGTAGTCTATTTATGTCGACAGTACATTGATATTTTGTTTTGGGTGATCCAAGTGGATGTTTTGTCGCCTGCTCATGTGAAACCTATTTCATCGACCACTCGCGAAATCGTTTCAGATGGCAATGCCCAACTGTGATTTGACAACTTTCTTTAATGACTAGGAATACATTAACCTTATTACTACTGTCCAGCAGTAGATTGATTTTGTCCCATCTCCTTACAGTTTTGGCGTTTCACTTTTATGTAAGAACGAAAGCTTCGTCTCTGAAATAGATCCAGACTTCGAGTGAAATCCCAGTAGCTGGCTGATTCTATATGAATTTCCTATATTGCAATGGAAGACATCATGTATCCCCGTTTGTTACGTTAAATAAAACAGAGAATACAAAACATTCAATGGAACCGCATGGGAAATAATACGGTTTACTGCCACAAAAGCAAATGGATGATATTCCATCTGTCATAATCATAATCTCAGACAAAATATACAATTGATCAATGCTATTCTCATAATGTAAAAACAGGTCAGCTTGAGAATTTTTAAAAACTTAATGTTTCTACTTTCTGCTCGAAATGTAACTTCATTCCTTCTCTACATTGTACAATTACCCATTCTGCACTGATAAATTAGATAGTCAAAGTGTAATCATTCATTTATTTTTATCAAAATACTCAATGAAATCTTCTTTTTTGCTGTGAATGGTAAAAATATTGCATGGTGATATTTTCCATCAGAAACTTGCAATTGATGAATGTATGTTACCAAACATGCCGTATTCGACGTTTGAAATTTGTCTGGCAAATTTTAGTTTTTTTTCAACCTCATAGTTAAATAAATTTTTACTAAGACTAATTTATATTTGGACATCCGACATCAGCAAGGTCAAGCTAAAGCTGTTCAACGACTGACTTATCACTCACAGACTGTCTTTTGTATAAACTGAAAATATCCTTAATTTCTGCCTTCTTTGACACCTTTATGTCTGCTTAATTGAAGCCAACGAGAGGCTGTAAATGTTTTGTGAAGCTTTTCAGAAAAAACAGATCCACTAACTGGAAAGATGCATTACACAGCTTTTTATACTTACCTCCAAAAAATCAGGTTGCCATCTGCTTGGTGTCTTGTATTATTCTCTGTTTATAGCTTTCCACTTTCTGCTACTGTAATGATTATAACAAAGGACACACTCATCAACGAACTTAATAGTATGACACCAACCAATTAATTTCTTCATTGTGAAATTTATTTATTACCATGCAATTCGCTCTTCGCTCTACATGAATGCCTTAGCTTCTCAATCGAATTTGTAAAAGCAGCAAATGTACCATAATAAATAATGTAAAATTCAATTCATTTGAGGATAAGAATGCTTGGGTGACTAAGCCACTCTTAATCTTATGTACTAAGTTCTAAGTGGAGACATAAGCCTTTTCAATTCTTCCACCGAAAATTAACATTACAAAGTAAACCTATGGGAGAGGTGGTACGACAGAAATCACGAAACGTCAATGCAGCAATCAAAACCATTATAGAAATAAAATCATTAACAATACCACTTCTCTCGTCCAGATGATTCTATTTGGCAGAAATATTTGTTATGTCGACCATTTTGAATCATTTATTCTGTGCCTGTGATTGTTTATTCAAGACACTTTCCCTTTCCTTATTTTGCAGTTCCGAAGATATTTTGTAAAGAAGGAACAAAGCCAATAAAGAATAAGGTGGTGAGGAACATGTACCTGGGTGTTCTTTCAGTTGGAATTCGAGGCAACAACAAGTTTAGACATATTCTTGTTTCGTTATCTTGGAATTTCACTTCACATTTTCACTTCTGTCCGTTTCTTGTGACTCATTAGAGTTTTTCACAAACACCCCACAATACACTAATGCCAATGTTGCCAACTTCGTTTTAGCTGTGCCATTCAAAATCAAATCATCCAATAAACTTTGTATTCATGAAATGTAACTTTCATATATCCCTTGATTTCTGATTTCACATTTACTTACATCAATTGCTACCAATGGAGAAGAAAACTGCAAATATATGTGAATACAAAGTTGGCAATAATGCCAACATTGCCAACTTTGTGTGA
>JBCAUG010631570.1:0-28681 GCA_038406175.1 Haplosyllis leylae | reverse complement strand
TACGTAATTCATAGGTTATAGTCGCCGTGTCAATCACATCTTGGCTCAGGTTGGATAAGATTTATTGCCAGTCTTTATCCGTAGTCATTGCAATGTGCGAAAACACCCAGAAATGTAACGGAGGTGCGTTGCAAGTTGTGGTAGATTGGGGCAGCAGATTTAGCCTCAAGGAAATAGATTTCACTTTCGGAAAGACTGTCTCGCAACACCCTCACATGTGCTGAATTCCTTTTTGAAGCATTCTTGTCACACCGGAACTGGGCCCACCAAAGGGCAATAGATGTGAGAAACACAAGCCACCAAAGTGAAATTCTTCACTTCGGCATTTTTCTTGAAAATCATCTTCAAAAGAACCTTAGACTTAGTAAAGTATTGTCAAACAGTTCGGATCACTTTTTTTTATTTGAAGTTATTTGCAACAAACTTGGCCAAGTTAACCAACAAGTCAATGGGACATTGTGCGTGCTCAATGCTCAGACTGCCTTTCTCCCAAATTAGGATTTATTGACCAAGCAGCATAATTCACAGAGCTAGCGGTGCACAAAATTTCGCATTAACTTTTGAAATAAAAAGCCAGCTTTGCTCACAAAACACTTCCAAACTTTTGCCAATATCACACAATTACCAGTTTATCAAGGGAGCATTTGTTTTAACGCCCGAGCGCTTCTTACTAAAAGGGGACGTCCCTTGTGCGAATCCGGATCGAAGAGCGGAAAGACAAATGTCAAATTTATAAAAGTAATTGCTGCAAATTTCCTATTTGCTGTGTGGTTTTCAAAGCTATCGGGCAAGGGTCAGCACTGTTTGCCTGGACTCTTAGGGAGCTAATATATAATGTTATCGAACGGAAAATTTGAGCGATGTTTTACATGGCTGCTTGTTCTAAATGAAGGAGACCGCATGAGACACAAAAGGCGATGGCTTGAGAAATTACCTTTGCCTTTCTTGGAGTATCAATGCACTGTGTTACATATGAGCTGTGAATTTTACCACTGTAAAATTTCGTTCAGATCATCTGACGTTATTGAGTAATCTACATCATTACTTTTTTGGGTTAAAATATTGCTTATTTCCAGGATTTTAAGAATATGATTTCAAAAAATGTTCTCATGGACGGACAACCATTGTAAAATTCCAAATCAATACTTTCTGAGATCTTCGAAAAATAGATGGTAACCTTCCAGTAAACAGTATACTACACATAAATAATCTTCAGAATCCCAGCACAATGATTTAAATTTTTAGGGGCTGGGGAAGAGGGTGGGGGAGGTTGGTACTTTTAGGACTCAAATCCAAAATAAAAGTTCTCCATCAGATGTGTAAATCTTGTAGGGAGAGCAGGGGTGATTTAAGGACTCAAATCCAAAGACTAAGTTCTTGGTGAGAAGTTTCAATCTTAGAATCCCGTCTCTGTCATGGGTAAATACCAAATGTTGGCAAAAAAATCTTCTACAAGTTCATAACTTAATATCACAGATTTGGAGCTCAAAAAGTAAGGTTCCTGAGAAGATGAGTGTAAAGATACAACAACTCGTAGATGATCATTTCTCAGTGTGGAAAGTAAGTGTGGGAAATTTTTATTTTGAATAAGATGGTAACCTGCCAACACAAGGCTCTTTCTCCAATGGGGTAATGGGTGAGAGAAGATAAAGTGATGACTAATATCTAAAGTCAAAGTTTTCCATGAGAAATTTCAGTTAGGTGGGGTTGGGACTCAAATCTGAACCCCCTACTCCCACCTATTCTGGGGTAAAATCAGGAATTTTGGTGAAATTTTTTTTCCAGCCATCTCATAGCTTTGCATTACAGATGGTCTCGACACAATCCACGTGTGGAGCCCTATTGCTCATTTTGGTTTCTTTCACTAAATTATGTTTTCATTAAGGTTCCAACGTGGCCTTTCAGTTGTAAGAAAAGTGGAAACCTCATGAATACCATCATACGAAGGCAAGACATCATCATATGAA
The DNA here is from genome assembly GCA_038406175.1 of Haplosyllis leylae. Lineage (NCBI taxonomy): Eukaryota > Metazoa > Annelida > Polychaeta > Phyllodocida > Syllidae > Haplosyllis > Haplosyllis leylae. Next base: position 26,714 of record JBCAUG010631570.1, on the reverse strand, counting down.
GGCAAGACATAAGGCCTTTACTAACTAACGGAAAAATTTGCCTCTCGGGCTTTTTGGAACTTATGATGAATTAGATAAAATTAATCAAACAGTAATAGAAACATAACAGAAATGTATAAGATCTCGATGGTCAGTCCAGCCCAGGTCACAGATGAAAGGGACATGGAAATTGTAGGTCATCAAGTTTACACCAACTGTACCCTCAGGAACACTTAGGTTTTAATAAGGACATACGGTGTTCTTAAGAATACCATGAATGACATTATCCATGTGTTTTGAAGATAAAATGTAGGTAAAGGTATGATGGATAGGAAGGGCAGACGACTCGCGGCAGGGAGGGACATGTAGACCGGCGCCAGCTCTGTGGGTTGGTACTCCCCTGTTCCTCAGTACTTGCTGTCACATCATGTATTTGAGATTACTACACAGTAATAAATACTTAAAAAAACACTTTGAGAGAACTCTCAAACTTAAATTGTCATTTTTCTAAGCTTGCTCATTATTACAATTAGTTGTAATGTAAAGTAGCATCAAGTCATCGATAATTGATAAGAATTATTGCTTTGCCAATTGTAAAATATTACACTGTGGATATATCTGTGGTTGTAGCTGGAACCAAATAGTGAATATTGAATAATTTTATCAGGTGAACTTTTCCACTGTGTATCAAATTCATGATGTAAATACGGAAATGGTGTAATTTTTGTATCACAAATGGTCCAATTGTTCGCATTTTACGATCTATCTGTGTTCGAAAGTCAGTTATCACCATTTGCCACTTGGGTTATGTGAACATTTGATGAAAAATTCAAAATTTACTAAAACTGTTCCTTCTTTTCAGCGACGATAGACAATTTTGATGTTGACCCTTCTGAACAACTTCTCGATGATTTGAAAATAAATTACAGGTCTAATTTACAATTTAACAAGAGCGACTTGAAGTTTATTTTTAAGGCACAAAATGTAGGTGAGACATTAACGAGATTTTGAGCCCAGCAAAATATTTGTAGATAGCTGATTAAGAAGACGAAACCAATTTATTACGTACATTACTATAATTTCACCTTATCAAAGCTGATATGTCAAGTCAATTTACCAATTTATATGGCTGATTCTCGAGCCATACCAGACTACATGTATGTTGAAATGACAACCAATGATATGGTACCCATCACCCACCAGTATTCTCAATTTGTATTGGAAATGAAGCATGACCAGTGGCATATTTCACGGTAAAACTGATCTCTGAATACTTGTTTGGAATCCGAACTGGAGCTGCTGTATAACAGAATGTAAATCTACACATTTTAAAGAATCAATATTTTCGCATTATGCAATTTGAGAACAAACAATTTAACCAGAGCCACAACCGACTACCAATTGATATCAGTAGTAATACAAGCAAAAACTATTTGCCTTTTTTCCACACCACAAACCCATGGTAATGGAATTTGCACAAGTACATCTCATTTTGCGCATACAATACAGTGATTTAACTTAATTTTGAAGGAATGATATTTTTATTAACATTTTTCGCTCTGTTTCTCGCTTCACTCTGTTTCGCAAAATACAAATGGCTTTTACTACAAAAATATCAAATAAGAAATATTTCATTTTTACATGGTAAATGATTATGATGTAGATACAGGTAATTTCAGGTCTGTAGGGGGTGGCGCCAGGGGGAGGACCTCTCTGTTCACTCAGAGAATGTACAGGCAGGATAACTTGCTGTAACTACCCAGGATGTCTCAAGGTACTAGTACTATGGGATACCCTTCATGCCATACCCCGAGGAGGTGAAAGGTTATCTAAACTAATCCCATTAGCCAAAGCAAACTATCATCACCAGCTCCCAGCGATAAGAGGAGGGATTAAGATCAAAACTCATAATCGTCACGTACCATGACAAAAATGCAGAGAAAGGTTTCGGGCTAATTCCGAGAGATTGTGAAGAGCAAGTATGACAAAGTGGTTCGAACTTTTACTTGAAAGGTAAATGCATTTGGTTGTGTAATTTTAAAAGCTCTATCAAATATAAATGCAACCTATACTTTAAATAATTACCCCTAAATTATTTTGAGTTTTCAAAAAATGGTTTACTGGATTTTCTTTGTCTGAATGTCTGTGAATATCTTGCATTTTCCTCTCGTTTGTTTCTACTACACCTACCACCTCTCAGGTTGCAGATATCAAGGAAAATGACTGATTATTATTAATGGTTACAGATCAAAAATATTACCTCCTAGATTACAAAAGCTTCATCATAATTCGTCTCTACTGATACCTTCTTTAATACCTGTGATGATAACACTATGTATCTTATTTATTGAAAATCTTAGAGAAAAGTACAGATCCTTCTTCGCAACAACGTGAGTTATGGATACGTGTATCACTTTGCCATGAAAATGTGTAAATGATTAAAATGTCAACATTAGCAGCCAACCTCTAGGTTACAGCTCATTTTTGACATGGTACCATGACTATCCAGCCCTAGCTATTAGCCACCTTACTGTGCAACTCATTAGGACAATCCAAAAAATAATTTTCAGCCTAATTGCCTTTGGCTTCTGTGTGAAAGAGTATTCATAAGTGATGCTTTTTAACCTAGAAGCAGACGTTATCAACACCCCTCCGGTTTGTGAGTATTTAGTTTCAGATGGATTGTCGTGTTCAAAACCCTAAGGCTTAGCTGTTGCTGCTGCAGTGACAGCATGGCCTGGGGCATTCCGTTATGGTAGTTTAGCCGCCGCCAGTGTTCGTTTTTGAATTATCGTACTTTCAGATCGTGTTTCTACGATGTTCAAAGGAAATTTGCTACCTTTCATTTTCCAAAAGTCATGCAGTACTTGTGGGCGCTTCAGGAGAGAATTCAGAAATTTGGTAAGAAACATGACATGGCTTACTTTTGTAAAGGCACTGAGCAAAGTTTCTTTGGTCCCTTCTGGATCAGCTAGAACTAGGTGCGGTTCCCAAGTTTTTCCCTACATTTTTCGTCACTCTCTATGGAATATTATTTTGTTTAATATTTCACTATTTTTCATAATGGAAGTCGAAACGTTGTTTCCAGGTTCAATTGCCTTGGTATGTATTTTATTAAATCGATGCAAACTGAAGGTGATATATACAAACTGGCGTTGAAGCAGCTCTCCACGGTGAATAATCTGTCATCTCCACAATAATATGTTCGTACATGTGCTGTTTTCAGCACAAAAAATTCCAATTAAAACCATCACAGAATCCTACTAGCCCTATGCAAAGGTAGAAGTGGGTGGTCAACTCAGCAACGATCATTGTTGACCTTCTGTGTCAGATCCCTGATCCACCAATGAACCCAACGAGGAGACAAAAATGTACAATTCAAGAAGGTTTATTGGTAAAGCACAGTCTACATTTAAATTTCCGTCTTGATACAGATTTCAAAGTGGATTCTGTGAAAACCATTTTGAAGTCAAAATTTGCTGCTGAAAAGAAATTGCACTACACGACACTTTCCTATCGATAGTGAACTAGAACTGAAACCACCTCCTGTACCGGTGATCTGAATTGAAGCGGTCTGAAAGTTGATCGGAACAACTTAGCAATGTATCTTTAGTGAAATAATAATTAACCTAATATGAACAGGACTAATTTAAGCCTTTAAGAAAGAATGAATCATTGAAAAAAAATCTCACACTGGCTCTCCATGTGCTGTACTTCAAGCGAGTAAGACAGTAAAAGGGAAAGTTCTGTTCCAACCAACGATATATATTACTTTAGTATACGTGTTAGTAATATACATCGTTGGTTCCAACTGGAACTCAGACCTCAGACACATAAAGTAATAAACTGTGTCGTATGTATCTTTGTCACACTGACAAATATGAAACCTTGATTTGCTTTAAGTAGAAATAATGATACAAGCAAGAAAAACCACATGTTGAAGTTGAAGCTGTCAAAAAGAATTACTTCGTAGAGTTGGCAACAGTACACATGCATCTGTTCTGCCGCCAGCTTCATCATCCAAATACCCACAATCACGTCCAAGCTAATTTGCGTATCAAACCGCAAACCACTCAAAGTACACTTCACATTTATATGCTTGATTATGCGCAAATTACAATAACGAGCATGTCTAATGGGGGAGATTTGTAGAGAAGATGACAAAAATTAATGAGTCTGCAAGTTAGGCACTTGCAAGAATTTCTGCTGCATGTCAAATGTCGCAGTAGATCCAAATGATACTGAGCATAACGTATGTGTGCATCATTTTAAAAATGCTTTTAAATATATGCTTCTATACTTACTTTGCACTTGTAACTTTCCCAATTGGTAATGATTGATAATACTAAGGTGAAACCTTCTTCGTTATGAAGCTGTACTTCAGTCATTTGTAAGACAGGAAACCTATATCAAAAGTGCAGCTTCTAGGAGGTACACAATTTCTAATAGGACTTGAAAGAGAAGTGAAGTTAAATGAAGACTTTGGGCAATGTTAAATTGGGATGAAATTGAAAATCTATTGACTTTTCCTGAAAGACACATGCCTAATGCTGCACAGATGAGAGTGAGGATGTAAAAGAGGTATGCTCAGTTAGTTTCTGTCTCAACCAATTTTCATGATGCCTTTATTTTGCAAGGACTTCACATCTATTACAGCACTTTCATTTGTAAACGCACTGAACCACCAGAGCATGTACACAATTTTAATGGCTCCTTGATGGTTGGTTAAACTGGTGTTTTTAATTTTTTCAATTGATCGCACTGGTACAGATAGTAAAGGACCTTGTGCAATATGAATACAAACAGGGAATGAATCAAGGTTCATCAAAAATTTGCCGGCACAAACATGTAGGTAGATCCAGGATGTATTACAGAATCCATCGTTCTGGATATCTTGAGAAAAGTTAAAGCGTGATTTACTCTGCCTATTGATAAGTTTAATTTTACGTTACCATACCATAAAAAAACTACACATTGACATAGATCTGCTATGTTCACAGTCTTATGAACGTGAGAAAATGAAGGGCACAGAAGCTTCACATCAGACATGGGACAAATTCCAGAGCCTGTAGAGGACTTGCTTGATGTTCTGTAAGAACAAAGCCTAAAGTCGACGGCCTCAGACAGGCAGGGACAAGCGGCCGCCTGGCTAGCTTCTTGCAGAGCTGTTGGGGGCGCCGAACGCTGTAATCACGAGCCTACAAGCAGGGTCTGGTGCAGAGACTGGCTGCTTCTGGCCACAACATCAAAGTGCATCAAAGACCTTGGTTAGACTTCCCTAGTGGGAGATCTTTATACCAGCCTCTCTAACCACACACAACTTCATTTTCCTGGTCATTGTTTATCCACTATGAGATTGAATTTGTCCTTAACTAATCTGCCAAATATCAATATGACGGGGCAAAACCAAAAACTTGACAAACAAATTCAAGTAAACATTTACCATTTTGAACGCATTACAGCAACAACGTCTTAGAATTCCCTAAACGTTACATCAAGAAAAAGAAACTGTATGGAGACTTCTGCGTGTTATACACTGAATGAACCACAAACGTAAAAGTTAACACCCAATGCTCTTATCTGAAAATAAGTTATTTTCCTCTTTTGAAACTTTAAGTTTGTGCCATGTAGAAGTATGCCATTTGGACCTCACGCATGAAACTCCTGTCGATGTAGACAACCCACCCCCTACTGCGATAAACAATGTAATGATCCCACTAAAGCCCATCTGTAGCACACAGCAGTTGTACTTTCATCAGGATGTAATTGGAAATTTATCGGAAACAAAACTGGCCAATATAAAGACAGAGGTCGAAGTGCGCCAGACGAGAGATAGGGAGACTTCAATCAGAAGCTCATTCAGCAGAGACGCATCATCATCTGGGGCGGATCCAGATCAGTGCAAACAAAGTATCCGCAATCAAATCGCAAATGAGTTGGTAGAGCAAGAAGAGCTGTTCTTTGAAATTGCAATCTCCTTTGCCCCTCAAAAGTTGCATGTTATAAAATAAAGACATTATTATATCATTTACGTACGAATGTCTTTGTTTTTAATTAGCATACTAGGATTATTGCGACTCAAGTGACAAAAATTCAAAACCATTTTAGTTGCAACATTCTCTTCGATCTCGTATGCAATGAGAATTCAAAGAAACTGTGGCATTATTGTTTTTGTTACTGCAACCTATTTTTTCTGTAAATCCGCCTCCAATGATGGTCTTCAATACAAGGTGGAAGCCAGTCAGAGTTTTTGTTTCAAAGATGATTTATAAATGGCGAAGATAGGATCAATTGGGCGTCGTCTCGACAGAATATTGATGATACCCTGAGTTCAACCTGCGTTAATCCCGATCACGTCCATTCAAATTAAATACATTTAAACCATAATTGAGTCATTTCTCCACGGTGCGTCAACATTTTGTCCCTTCTCCAATGATCATAGAGTGCATTTCAACAAATGGCATCAGGCACTTACATTTAGTTCTGAAGCATACATTCAGGCTCATCTAAAAATTATAAATGTAACTGATTGTGTGAGTTAAAATGATACAATTTGACTTTGGCGATAAGAACAGAACATTGTGAGGTGGAAGAAAATAATGTTGAATTTCAGCTACAGGAAGAAAATCGCTGAAACTATTTATTATTCACTCATGCAGTTTTTACGTTCCAATTTGAACTATAAGGAACACACTAAGACGACGTTATACCCGTATAGGCGTACACCATAAATATTTCCCATTAAAATCTCACCGAGATACCAGCTTCTCTTATTACACTGATAAAATCTCCGAGAACGTCCGTCTATCCATATGTAATCAGTGAGATATCTTTTGATAAAAATCAAATCAAAGTTGTTTTTTTTTAATCGCCATAAATTTTTCTGTCGAAAACTAGATTTATCAAGTTTGAAACTACTTGATGTGCTGATGTACATATTGGATTTTCAGCAATGCATCGTAAAAATATCTCCTCACAGACTTTTTGTAAGTGAGAGCTGAAACAAGGGAAACTACACGCCCTTTGTAGAACGGAACCACTTTCTAATCATCACATGTAGACAAAAAAGAACATTTCACAAAATACGTGTACGTTCAGGAAAATCAGGCTGGAACCTTTGAGGGAGGAGAGAGTGAAGTGCAGCCATACGGTTTTTTAATAGTCACTGAAATACGTGATGTAGTTTATCAGCTCTGACTGGTTCCGACGCACGTGTTATGGATGACACTCGAGGGACATCCCAAACCAAAGCAAACTACTTAACCCTGACAAATTTAGTGTTAAATGACTGCAATCATTTTCTCGGCAAACAAAATGTGCAGCAGTCTGATAAACTATTCCTATAGGAACCCCCGGTGTATAATGGTAGGCGAAAGCCAAACGAACACCAACCGCTGTTGAAACCACGCTCACTGTGCGCATGGTGGCCCCGCTGAAGGGCCGTTATCAGCGGCACAGTATTTGTGAGGCTCTGTTTCCAGGGACCCATTATCACTGACACATTACTGACACTCGGCTTTCTAGCGGGAAAATAGTTAATTCAAATTCAGGGATCGTTTTTCCTTTCCCACTGGTCGTTGATTCCTCTTCTTAGATGGCTAACAATAGCGCAGTGAAATATGTGGATTCAAAGCCAAATCACACTGAAGGAAGAAACCTAGAAGAGCGCACAATGTTCCTAATGAGGCTCTTCAAAATTTCTGAGAATCGATGAGTCCCACAGGTATGATCAAACTGATTGTAATGAAACCTAAAGCACCAACTAAATAACAATATTTTCTCATGAGTACGAGAAATGTGTTACCAAATTGGATTTTCCCTAAAATAAATCCCTGCGAGGATAATTGGGGACAAATCTTTTAAAGAAAAAATCCAGCACACATTTTGATTTTGTGATAGAAAATCAGAAAACATTCCTCCAAATAATTGATAATTAAAGATTAGAAGTTAAAATGGATAAATGGCAACTTAAAGCCAACCAGTAAATAATTTATTGAACATTTTTAAAATTATACATCCCTATAACATTCACAAATAAAAAATAGTAAGATTATTTTTAAGGATGAAAACAGAAAAGTCATTTGTAACAACTGTAATTTAATGTTTCCATTTTACAGTCTTTTGTGACTTCAGTGTGTTACTGAGTAGTTGTTACTAAGCTTTCAAGATTTTATTATATTTGGTAAAATGCAGTTTCCAACAGGAATGGAGTTTTTGTTTATTTACATCGAAGGTCGGAGTGCAGTCTTTCACGAACAAAGTACAACAATTGAACGAGCTCAACGGCGCAAAACAAATGCTACTTGGAAGGAGTACACTCCTACGCGAGTATTGCAAAAATAAAACTAATTCAGAAAGTGGGGTTTACATGCACCTTTTGGAGAAAAGTCTGTCAACACGAATATTTTATTCAAGAATACAAATCAATTGTTTCATTCAGCAAATCTCGCACGGAACACCCTATAGCGTGAAGGGTAAATGTTAAGACCTTGAAACAAAAGCAAAGATATATATGGAAGTTATAGTTATCAGTGCGGTATGATAACACCCGGAGGAGGGGCACTGTAAGGGAATCCATAGCCCATGGCTGCTGCAGCTGAGTGCGGAGGAAGCTGGGGACGAGAGTGAGAGGCAGCATACAGTGCTGCACCCAGAGGAAAACCCATGGGGAAAGCTGCAGGAGGTAACAATGGTTTTGCTGCCATCCTCAGTTTTTCTAACTCTGCTTCTTGTAATCTTTTGGATTTAGCCCTTCGATTCTGGAACCAGATTTTCACTTGGGTCTCTGTGAGATTTAGAGAAGCAGAAAATTCTGCTCTCTCAGCAATGGAAAGATACTGTTTCTGTCTAAATTTTCTTTCAAGGGCCAGTAACTGTTGCGTAGTGAAGGGTGTCCTGGGTTTTCGATTGGCTTTGTGTTTCCGCAGTAACACCTTGTTTGGTATCTGAGTTGGCTTGGGTGGGCTGCCAGGTCCTGCAAATTAAAAGGCCAAGCAAATATTACAGTTCGAGAAAGATTCTCAATGAAACAGCATTAAAAATATTAATTCATTAAATTTTGAGCAATGGTACTTTCCCATGTTGCAAGCATGGTCATAGGAATGAAGTTTCTTGGCTTGATTTGAATTTTTTTAATATTCTTAGACGAAAATATAGTGATGCTTTATTGTGAATTAAGTAATATATATTATTATCAGTATTTGTAAAAGTATCGATTTCATGTTGCGCTTCTCAGTCTGTTCACTCCCTTCTGGAGCCAAATCTGGATTAGTATGTAGTGAGGAAAAAATACCGCATTCTATGTTCTAAAACATGACACAGCAATCTAATATACTTTACTTACTGGGATTCATGAAAGAAGGTGCTGATAACCCAGGCACTGATGGAAATGCTAGTTGGGACCACCGAGCCATATCCACGGGCCTCACTCCTCCAATGAAGGAAGGAATCGGCGGTCTGTGGACATGTAGGTCTTCCAGTCTGCCCGCGCCAGGTGAACGAAGCAAACCGTCAACGCTGAATGTCCCGTGAATAGGAGCATCTCTTTCTAGTGCTTGATGTTCCTTCAGTCTTTGATTGTCACTTTCACTCCTCAAAGAGTGATTATCCTCGGACTTGGGTCCATCATCTGATGGATGCCTATCTCTGTACTTTCCTGTGTCCACATAACTGTGACTCTCGTCATCAGATTCTGAATCCACATTTTCGATATCCACATTTTCAGAGTCGGATTCTGCAATGTCACTGTCATTATTGTTTTCTCGGAGGTGAGACGGCGAGGTTTGCTCTGCACACACAGACTGACTACTGTGAGCGAGACTGTCTCTTTCACTGGACGGTTTGGATGACATAATGGAATCCACACTGAATGATAGCTTGGGTTTGACCTGAGCTGGGTTAATTGGTCCGTGGTTGTTGTTATTTGTTGTTCTTTGGCTTGCTCTACTATCACTGTCAGTACCTCTATCTTCTAATTTGTCAGCACTTCTGTTTTCTGCACCGAATTGTTCATTTCTTTCGTGCACCACATCAATTCTGTAATCTGCATTGGCTTTGTTACTCAGTCTACGTTTTCCGTCGTCATCCTGATTCTTTCTTGACTTGCACAACATTTTAGCACCTTTTGAAATGATAGTTTCTGGTTGTTTGAAAGCTGAGTGATCACTCTGTATAACACAAGGTCTATTCTGCATTGTGTTTTTCAACCTTCCTCTTTCAAGAAGAAAAATTCAAGAAAATTGATGGTCGACCAAACCAGCGCACAATCACCTAAGAAGACTGCAACGACCCGTCCTAAACTAGCTTCAAAAACATACTAAACTAAAAGTCCATCCTGAAAACATTATATCCAGAGTCATCACAGGGCAAAGCATAAGTTAATTTAGTTCCCTGATGATTTCTAAATTGATTGAAAAGTGTAAATGTTGTGAGGCATGCGCAGGGGGCAGCACATTATGGTCGATCTTACTCTTGAATAGGATTGGCTCGTTGGTAATTGGCCTAAGGACTTGCCTACTTTGTGTATCTGCCTGCCTCTTAGCTCAACAACAACTCAAGATGGGCACATGGCCTGCTAATTAGCCAAATAGACATAGAGATTTGTGTCTGTTGCTTCAGCTATTGCCACAGAATTATTCAGATTGTGTTTTGCTGGTATTTTGCTTCTTTTGCAAACATATAAAACTGCCGTCAAACGTTATTTTTATAAAGACTTTAAGTTCAAGCCACTGAAATACAACTGACACTATAACAAGAGTGGTTGAAAATGGGGCAGGCAAGAATCAGATTTCCTCCTCAGTTTAGCATCAAGCTTTGCAATTCAGAATCCATAAAGTTGGCTTCTGCGGGGAACAAGGTAGATTTAAAACTAGGTCTCACACAACACTCTGATCATGGCTGAAATGTTTTAATTTATTCTCTCCAGATCTCTTAGGTGCAGCATTTGTTTGAAACATAAATGCGACGAGAATTGGCTTTCTTTGTAAGGACATTTTAATTAATAGTCTCCATTTTAAGGTTATTTCAGTTTTCTTATGGTTGACTGAAGGTTTCCAATTGGCTTCAGGTATAATTTATCTCTTGGTCTTGTAATGGCATTAAATTGCTGCTTTTAGTAGTTTACAACAATGAAAATTTATCAACTTTGGTGATTCCTCGGTGTAACCTCGGGGTATGTTAATTATTCTTGACCTTTACCAAATTTGATGCTTTTCTATTGCTGTTTTTGTAGTCTTTGGTGTGTATGTACGGTTCAAAGAAGTTGAACATTTCCCTGTAATTGATATCAAGGGAGTCCCCTATCTCGAAGGCAGATCTAATCATGTGGGTCATTTACATAAACGTACCATTCGAATTTGCAAAATTTAACTGTAATTCTTCCAGAATAAATCTTTTTCGGCCGCGCTCAACCACATAGTTGACTTATAAAACAGGAATTCACCTGCGCGACATGAGTTAAAAAATGGAAATCTTTCAACGACATATGAAGATTAAAAAGTTATTAAAACTGTCAATTTACGTGAGCAAATTCTTCAACCTATGTAACCTTGCTGAGCTAGCAACAACTGCAGGTACCTGATATATTTTCCCAACAGTAGCGGATCTACATAGGAAATGTCCGGACAAAATTTCTTGGGGTTTTCTGGAAATTGGGCCAAATACGACTGGCATTCCTCCAAGATATTTGGTCCCTCTATGGATAATCCCGAATCTTCCCGTGCTTAACAATAACTACAACTTGAAAAAGTAGGTGGGAAATGAGATAGACTGCAAGCTGGCTGCCCAGAGATCAGCCGGTGTCGCTTTCAGAGGTGACCCTAAGGAATCCATCACACAGGTGGTGAAACATGCAATCAAGTTCAAAACAGAAATATCAGAGGGCCCACAAAAATTACTAGTCTCATCCGATTCCTTTTAAAACTAAAACTAAAAATTTATTTACAGGTTTCTCGTGCAGACTTTGTCAGTCATTTTATCCGTAAACGGATTTTACACTCAACAAACCATTTCAGTTTGATCCAGTTCAGGTGCATTTATTGTTATGGTTGCGGCACAAATGAGTACAAAGAGGGACTATTTTGCATGCCAACTCACACCTCATTAAGTCATTATCCGCACATGCAGGAATGGCTTCAGTAAACAACAATTATCTGTTCTTATTTAAAAGCTAGTAATTGAATTAATTCCTCATCGCATTTTTCATCACATCTGGAAATGTTGCCTTAAATGTTGCAAATGCATGTATCTCTATCAAAGCTGAACAAAACAGTTTCCGGTCTGCAAAATAATAACTATCTTACAGTTGTTTCTTTTCTCTAATCATTTCATGCCAAGTTTTGCTGGTTGAACCAATCAGTCAGTTGTTCTTTTGTATTGCCAACCCAAATCTACAAGACAACACAAATACTACTTAAGTGTCAATTTTTATTTGATTCATGCGTTGCTACACGTAAAATGATCTGGCATCTACGTTGTACCATTATTATTTTTTAGAGTGAAGTAAGGCTGAACTGTATACCTTAATTTCTTCTGGCAATAAACATATTAAAGGTGCCAGATCATGAGCGTGAGGCATGAAAAACTGTCATAGCTCTGGGCCACAATCCATGGTACTTTTTCCACTGTTCTTTGTGTATTGTAATTATTGGCCAATGGCAATAAACAAACATCATCAATATTTTGTATAAAAGATAATTAGTGTAGTTTAGACTCTATTAGACATGGTTGACACTACTTTATTAAAAAGCCAGTGGCATTTTTATTGCTGATTGGCAACCATATCAAAAGAAAACAACTTAAGTCTTGCCAAAATTGCCAGAAATCCTTTATTCTGCAGGGCACATTGAGCAGTGGATTTGAGAAGGATGATTCATAATAATATTGCATTCTGGAAATAAATTTTATCAATGTGTTAGATATATCACCAATCTTGAAACTAAAGAGGCAACAAACAATGTAGTAAACACTAGTGTGGGCTCATTCGTACTCATTTAACCCTCAATTAATCAAATGACCCCTAATTAATCAACAGTAATGAGTGGTTCTTTAACCTTTGTTTAGTGGACAACTAATGATTAATTCATGAATAGGATGAGTAGGAATTGTGACAGGTGGCTACTCGGTAATGACACTGGTTGTGTGGTCCAATGAATGTAAATCACCTCTCAGATTTCTTTGTTTTAGCCCCGTTTGCTGCCAAATTAAACACAAAAATCTCTTCAGTTGTGGATAACATGCAGACATATAATGACATACATGCAGTCTGCTGATCCAATTTTATAGAATAGGACCTCTTTGCTGCTCTTTTCCAATTTGTAATCACTTATTTCTTTTATTTCTTTGTTATACGACCCAATTGATTTTATGTTTCTCAATAACACGAGCTGATTGTGAAATCAATATGAACACTTTTTGATGAAATGAAAGAGGTTTTCCTTTTTCCAGTTGTTTCCAAATCGCAAGTCTCTGTAGCAGAGTAAAGCAGTTTTCATGTAATTATTCTTTACTGTTTTATCAATTGAAAAATTGAATCTAGTATCCGTTCAAACCAAGTCACACAGCCCGATTTATTGTGTACATTTAGCCTTCGTATCATTTGGTATATTATCCAGTTAAAATTATCCTCGTTCTGTGAACATGAAAGTGTTGTGGTTTTAACCTTGTAAGGAAAGTCTCCTAATAAACCAACATAGACTAAAAGCAGTCCGTTATCTACTTGTTAGGGGAGAAGAAAAACTAAGAAAGGGCGCCGTAACGGTATAACTTGAGGGCAAAAATGTACATGGTACAGGAAGCGCCCACTAAGATATTTACGCTCCATGTCCGCTTCAGAGTAAATCCTTCATGAATTTTAGAAAATTTAAATTTTGTCATTTGAACAAAATATTTAGTTGCGTTACCAATTTTTTTGCGTTACCAAAATACACCTTTAATCTATTACATCTTTTGAAAATAATAGGTCTTCATTGAACTAGAATTCTATCAGCATCCTAGTGTGAACATTGCAATTAAAGTACACAAGGAAGATACGAGCATTTCCAGAACTGAAATTTTGTGACGACGGTCATTGCATACGTCAACCTCTCATGCTTGCAACCATTACACTTCTCACTGCTGTCAAAAAACTGATGCTAAATGGAAATTAAATTTAATAACACTGATACAGTTTCCATGCTTCAGCTGCTGCCATTGTGAACAATTTGAAAACAATTTGACACTTCTCTTGTAACAATAATGAAATACGGTTATCCCTTGTTGTTGGGGTATAATTTTTGTGGGGAGATTTCCCCACAAGATTGGCTACTTCGCTTAGGTTCAATGGGCTAATAAGCATAATGGATTGTCATTAAATTTCGTGAAGCTGGAACCGAAGGCTAGTATTTTCACACCCGAGTGGGCTAATTACTCGAAATTTCATGGCTAGTTTTGTTTTCATGTGATTATTAAGCATTCAGGGTTATACACGAGTAGTCAGGTATGTGGCTGTGCACGCGAGTTTTGATTTGTCACGTGCATGCTTAGAAATACAAAAACCAACCATTTTTTCTTTGAAGGACCAACAACATCATCCGCGTGAAATTTCACGGTAAGACGCAAAGCTTACATAATGTATTTCATTTCGAGAATTTACTTTCTGATGTTTCGGTTTATGTGCATTTGCACCCAACATATAGCAACCAATGCATAATATAATAATAACGGGCAATGAAAATGACAAATCTCTTGAACTGAGTACAAATGATCAAAGCCAACATCTAACAATTATATTATTTTTCCACTGAAAGCACTTTGTCATTAAGGTGAGCTACTTGTTTGGCAGTTATCTATGTCATTTCCTAACATTATCTCATAGTGCCAATTGGAGAAAAGCCATTAGCTTCCTTCGACAATTTTAGTCCCATTTAGAGACTTTTAAATTAGTGTGAGTAGCAACAATGAGCCTATCAGCTACTCAATGTTTGTGAAGTATTTATGAAAGCTGTCGAAGTAAATAACCTTTAAATTCTGTAATTTCAGGACCTAAAGCATTCAATAATTGACAATTTAAACTTGAGACTGCCTAGCGTACATCGTTTTTACAAAAAGGTATTGTAACAAAGATATTATTAACTAAATATTTCTCATAGTCTTATAAGGTTTGTCATAAAAAGTCGAAATAATAACGAGGAGAAATAGTTTACCGACATGGCCAACTTTATCAGGAACTGCGATAGACTATCGCACCAGTAAATGAAATGGTTTCATTCTGAATTGGCCGAGTTAAATTCAATACAGATAGGACTGTTGCCATTTTGCTTCTTGTTGACACTTGATAAACAAGTTTCAATAGAGTTTCATTTGGCGACAATAGAAGATATCATATCTCTATTAAGTCTTTATGAAGGGGATTGTCATTCAAAAATAATAGTGTGCAAGATTAATGTCTCCTGCAGATGGCCATGTTTTATGGCTTAATCCATAAGTGGACGGCACCAGTTGCCTTTTCATTCTTATCTTTTTGGCTTCTCCATATTAGTTGCATCTATCATTATTTAGTCATGTTGCCCATTCGATGAAGATTTGTGCACCCAGTTCTAAGTCCATTTATTCAAATTGCAAACAGTTTTAGGGAACATTAGAAGTGCACTTAACATGTGATTGACCGAGCACAAAATTGCCAGAAAATGTACGGATTCAAAAGAGCAGCTTGTTCTTGTTTACTAGCTTAGATGAAATATTAGATATTCTAATGGCATACACCACGTACGAGCATGATAAAGAATAGTGGTTTTATGGAAAACAATATTAGCAAATCTTTGATCATTCAGTAATCCACAAGTGTATATATTGAAATATTTCACTGTTAGAAAATGCTCCCCTATTGGGCTAAACAAACATGAAGCCTCCTGGTCACTTTGTTCTCATGCCACTGTTAACCTATCCATTGCAAAGAGAAGGAGAGCGGATATTAAGAAATTTCGCAGATAAAAAGTCATAACCCTCCATTCAGTCCTTTTTTATTCTTATCACCGACCAGAGATCAGCAAAGCTCATGGTGAACATCAGTGGTGGATTCATATGATTATCGACAGAAATGTTTAAGCAATTCGATAAAAATCGAACTTCATGGAAAACAAATGTAGCTTCGAAATAATTGGGGTTTTTTGTTCAGAACTAGTACCCACAACTGAATATGAGATGTATGATGTCTGTATCAACTGCCCAACAATATGGCGATACTGAATATAGTTAAGAAAACCTACATTTCATTTTTTTCCACGTATATCCCTTTCGCTATGAACCTTGATCAGAGGACAGATATGTATTGTTAATTACTGCGAGCTCGTTTACACAATGATGCAGCAAAACCCTCAACCAGGCTATGAAAGTAGCAAGCTGGCATAAAACAAGATTGAGAAGCATCTGCTTGACTGGATCAGTCCCTGGCTGCAGTCTATTTGTACACTATTAACCACTCTTTAATCAGCTCTCTAGGAAGCTGATTCAATCTTATTGAATTCAATTGAATCAATTTTCACTGCTTCATTTCAATAAAGACTCTGCTGAATTGGCTGGCACATAAGGACAGCTTGGCTGATAAGGGGCTGCTCAATGGGTAATAGATGCTCACAAATACATTGATATCTATATTTCACTCGAGTAAGTAGAAGATTGCCAATCAGAATAAATGGAGCCCAATTGTAAATGGGCTTCCATTGCTATTATGCATCGAAACGGGAAGTTTATGGAATTTATTGGTAGATTTTTCTGACTGATTGGACCATGATTGATGATACTGCTTATTGACGAAAACATTTAAACTTTAATAAAGTGATATCAGGAAATAAATGAAAAGTAACATCACTGATAGAAAGTTGGCCTGAAGAAATGATAGGCTATTATTTAGAGCATTAATTTTGGCGTTGTTATTGTGCGAAACTCTCATTTAAAATCGAGCATCATCTCCATTTCTTTTGTGACAAGTTTCTAATAAGATGCACTACAGATTCCTATCAAAAGGAAATTATGGCAAATTTCTCGTTAAAACAAACTTCGATGAAATGCAGAGAATTTGATTGCAATTATGCCTATGGTAAATTGGCATTAGATCAGAGATAAAACATATTAAGACACACCTGCAGTATAGCATTATACCATTATTTGTGCAGCTTAGAAACTAATGTCATAGCTGGATAATTATAAAACCTTTGAAGTTTAAGGGCAAAGTCACACAAATTTCCAATTAAGTTTCAGTTTCCAAGATTTTAATGTTCTCGTAAACAATAGAACAAAACAACATACAAGCCATCTGCAAAACAAATTAAGAAAAACGATCAATACTTGAAAGAATACCATAACATGCCACATACATATGTATATACAGTAGTAGCACTTGCAAGAATGTCTTTTGAAACCACTTCTTGTTTAGTTCTAAATTGGATCCATTTACTCCTTATCCTGATTTTTTCATTTTCATCCTAATAAAATCTGGTGTAAAACATGCATGGTTCAGTTTCAGAAGAGTAGCTTTTCTCCACTTTACTCAAATTGATGCATCGTTGTGGTATCTTAAAAAGCTATGAGTATGAACTAACATAAAATCACTGCAAGAAGTAAGATACTGTTTTTGTAAAACTTTTAACAAGTCAATGCCCATTGTAATGAATACCATCATTTTAACTTGGCAAATTTCTCACAGGAATTAGCGCTCGTTTCACGCTCGTAAAAGCTTCAACGAAGTCTGTACAATTACAAAGTGAAAGCTGGGAAATTGAGCAAGACAGTCTGCCATGTCGGCACTTGTGTTTTGTCTATGCTACTAATTACTACGGAGCCTCTCATGGAGCACTGGGAACACAATCTGACAAATACAATGATTCTCAAGCAACAACTATCAACAATAGATCGCTTTGTTACCAAATGAAGAACCCTTGTAGGAAGATTATTTTCGTCAAGGAAGATTGACCAGAGGTGGATCTAAGAGGGGGCGCCAGGGACACGTGCACCCCCTCCCTCTGGGTCCAAATTCTTTCATTTTCATGCAGTTTTCAGGAAATCTTTGGCCAAAGAATAAAGTAGCGCCCCCACCTTGGAGGCTGCCACACCCCAGTCTGGGAAATCCTGGGTCCACCACTGTTGACGGTGCTTTATGGGATATTTTCATAAAGTTAATACGTCGACAAACGTGCGGCGAACTCCTGTAAAGTGGTTGAATAGATTTGATTGGGTTCAAGTGGGCTACTTCATGTTGTAACATTCGATGGAGCTGGATATGTCTTCCCAATTTAGACTACTCAGAACCATGGATCGGTGAAATAAAGATGTGAAGTACCCACTTAAGCAGTTGAGTGTTTTTAACTAATGTGATGCTTAGTATCTAAGCTGATGACAGCAAATTGGAAGTGAATTGGCGAGCCACTCGACCCGGTAGGTCAGCCTCAGATGCAGTACTAAGTATAGCTCCAAGACACCGGGTCTGCCGAGAAACTCTTTTCTCGGGAGGAAAAACGCTAACACTGTCGCCGAATTTATGTTATTTGTCTAAATATCAGTCAACAGGCACAAATTGTGTGGCAACAGAGTAATTGATAGTAAGAAGTTCTCAGCAAACTGACAAAGACAATATAAAAAAGTAGGAGTCGCACTGAAACCAAACCTAAACAAGTCTTTGATGTTGTCTGACAAAAATCACAACAAAGTTGAGAAAAAAGCAAAAACCGATATATTCTGTTTATTGCTACTATTATCATAAGTGAATCCAAACACATTAAATAATAAATGTTGGTATGTAAACAACTTTATTACAAAAAGAAACTTATGAGTCAATATCACACAACAATACCAAAACGTCTACGTTTCTAAGAAAAGTACATCTGTCTATTTATTCTTCTCAGTGACAAAAACTCTGCAATAGTTTGCGTTACCAAAAGTAAGTCAACAAGCCCTCTTTTTCAAAACTGACGGTGGTCTAACTTTTTATTTATGTTCCGGTGTTTCCATTACTTTGGGTGGGAAATTAATAATTATTAAAATGATAAAATAGTTTCATTTGGAAGTTTCTAACATTTTTTTGTAGTCGGAAAATTGGAAAACGGTAAACGGTATGCAGTCTATGGTACAAAGAATTATGTCTGACAGGACATGAAATATGGCAAAGTCATACGCAAAATTATGCAAAACTACTTTATGTCTACTTTCAAAGTAGCCATACCTACTGAACACAAGTTATCATCTGGGAAAATTTATCACATTACCAAAGTTATTACTCAAACTCATAGATATAACAATGTTTTGGATCCGTTGAGTGGCTTTCTAATTTGCTAGCTCATTCCTCTTACGCTAGGGTGTCCTTACTTTGTACTTTTCACTTATTATGACAAATGACCATAACTTTTGGGGTATGCTATGGGTTTTTTTTGCAGTAAAGTTGGAAAGATTAATAGATACAGATAATGTGTCCAGATAAAGTGAGTGGACGACAGGAGAAAATGATTACAGCGAGTCATCAGCGCCTTACCTTGACTGAGTTTACAAAACTGACAGTTTTGGATTTCTTATTTTTCTTTTTTGAAAATCCAGGATTGACCCTTTTTTGTGATTTCCTAACATAAAGTGTTGTCAATTGGACTTGTGCCATCAGTTACCCAAACCTTAGCTTCGAATGACAAAAGCCATGCTTTCATAGCATAGCAATGTCGATAACAAGACAAACGTCTCCCCCAAAATTCGTTTGTGACCAGCTCTTAGTTGGCAAAGATTATTACAAGTGGCGGTGATGGACTTCATGCAGGCTCAGGTAATGATGCAGGGGGAGGGGGCTGGCAGGGGCCGAGAACTAGTATCTGCCGGTACCAGCCCTACACTCCACTGTGCGAAGAGCGGGCCCGAGATGTTAAGGGCCCCCTTCCTGCCTGATGGATGAGCTCCCCAGCCTAGAACCGACTTAACACTGCAGATACGGCGCCGAGTAGCTCTCGGCACGCTCACAAATTAATAGAGGGTAAAAGGCCGACGAAAGGGCAAGAAAAAGTGACAAATTATCGCTCACCCAAGACATACAGCGCCGAATGCTATTCAGGATACAGGTATACAAATACGTTGAGTAATCTTCCTTTCTTGTGAGTGTACAAACTACTTCAGTTAATGTTAGCTTTAGTAGTTGAGGTGATAAAGTTATTGTTTGCAATGTATGGCAGTTTCTCCGTCCAAACCTGCTTCTGCAGCAAAATTTCTACTTTCTGTCTTCTGTTTTATAGTTCAGACTGTTTAAAAATACCCTTTTGTTTTCAAATCAGGAAAATTGTAATAATTTAAAAGTGTCTAGGTGCGCCTATACCTCAGCACCCCCTAGTGTGGTGGTACGTTATGGCACTCTGCTTCACGTCCAGAAGCCAATTACTGTCCCGTCGAGGAACCTATCGCTACCGTCTGCCGCCGTGCTGCTATCCTTGTTAACTCAATTATGCTTGAAGTTAAGCTACCTATTATACCACACTTAACGTACTTAAAATACACGATAATTTTCGGGCTAATTATCAAGCTGGTGTCATGGCGAGAGAAAATACACGCTGCGAGATGTTGATGGAAACGAAACGAAATGGAATGAAAGTACATGAACTGGGAAATGAAGTTTGCTACTTACCCAGTGTACGGGGTGTTACGCATAAATTGATTTGATTTCTTTTCCGGTGATCGTAGTCTGCTCAGATCATTGACTCGAGTGATCTGCTGCCTCTTTTGAAAATATTTGTCATGCTTGGTTTACCAATCATAACTAAGAAGGAGATGGTGAACACATTGACAGGTAACAGCAGAGGTGTTTTGTGGATCATTTACAATCATTTCTTTTCTTACATTTCACGCGGTTATCTATTTTCTCAAAATCAGACATGTCTTCACAAAGCCCCTTTTTCAAATCTACGTGCTTTATTTTACAAAATGAATTGTATGAGGATTGATCATTGTGTCTTTGGGATGTAATAATCAGTTGGGCAGCACAACAAACAATTCCAAAAAATCATACCTGACCAATCAAACATTATTATGGTCCCCGCTGGCTCAAACGGGGGGGACCATATTGTGTTGGGCACATGGATCTTTGGATATAAGTTGTCAGTGAAGGGTGAAGGTCACTGAAAAAAAGAAATATTGCCCCCCCCCCCGCAGAATCGGTATTTCATTACCTTTGGACTCAGGATCATTATCAAAGTACCCGCCTTCTCTAAATACAGAGGGTATATGACAAAAGTTGCCCCCGCAGTCCGAGGTACCTCATTTAGAATTTTAGTGTTAAGTCATGTGTGTAGAAAAATGTAGTCAGAAAAGCCTGACATTCTAAACAGTCTCCACAATTAATTTTAGCCATTAGAAATCGTGAGGTATTGTGCCCTTTTGGTTCATCCATAGACATACATCTCTCAAATATGTTCAGCAATAAATCTGTCCCTGACTGTGATAATTCGTGTTGCTTTTTACAGCAGTCTATCAATTTCAAATTACCCTACACGGTAATTTTGCAGGGAGACAGACATCAAGATGGGAACATTGCACAACGGCGCCACAACCTCCTTGACTTTAAGGCATTAACACATGGAGGCCGTGTAAGGAAGAAATTTGTCACTCTGTAGAGTTTCCCCTGCAGGTGAAATATTATGTAGATGGTATCATTATTGTGACCACATCACCTGGAAAAACCCTCTACCAATGTGTTTAATTACTATTCGTGTGCAAATAAATTTTCTAAATGATGATGAATTCTCGTATCAGTAACTAGGTGCAATGGCTTTTAATATCAGTACCTCAGTTATTTTCATTTGCAGCTATACAAATTTCATGATCTTTAATTTACTGAAACACGACTTAGATCTAATTATTTTGTTCACCATAGACAGTTTTTCAACAAAGAATCGACATGCCAACATTACAGTTAACTTTCAGTGTTTCCTCCCAGATGACCCAATCCAGCCGCAAATTATGATGTATCTGTATCTCGGGAACTGTTCTAATCTTCTCCCTTGTGTTGACCTTTGGACAACATTGATGTGTGAAATCAGTACCTGCACGATATGAAGTATCACTTGAAAGCTGCGATGTAAGGTATCCCACCATGTCTAAAACAACCCAAATTCGGTTTGTCATGGGTCAGTGCTAAATTGACACATTTAAATTTGAATTCATCAAAAACAAAAACCGCATCATAATTTATAAAATCAGTTTGGCCTAGGGGCCTGATTTAAGTGCCAATTATAATCGCCCAAATGTGTCTAATATGACGTGTGAAACACAAAGAGACCAGAACACCCTCGAAACATATATTGCTAATAACGCTCGCATTCAGACTAATTGACGTACTGCGATTTTAAAACAATAATTTATTTTACCTTTGCTTGAAAAAAGAAAACCACACTGTGCGTGCAGCCCATATTAATTATATCAATACAATAATAAAGGACAGAATATTAATTTCAGCCTAATTTAACAGCCAACAGGTGATAATTCTCACATAACACTCGTCTTTGTGATAAATCATCAAAATGGAACAGTGATTCTTATTGTTGCGTGAAAGTATTGCATTACTCATTGTGTTTCGCCTATTAGCTGTTTTAATAGAACTATAAGCAACGATAATGTTGGAAGCGATTCATTCATCAGAACTGTGCGTGAAACTGACTAGATTTTGTTACAGTCTGCTTCATTTTGGGTTTAAAATAGACGTGCGAGAGATCTGAACCGTTCTCATGCAAGCCCCTCTTTTAAGATCAATGTGTGATTCCCATAACTAAGATGTAAATATACTGTTCGACCACGCTAGACAAAAAAAGCGATTGGTCACATTAATTAATTATTTTCTATGTCCTAAACACTTCATAAAGAGAAAATAAGCTCTCTAAATAATGTTTGAAAACGTGGATCCCTTGCCTTCAAAAGTTTGAACCGAAGTCTTAAAATCTTCTCACCGGATGTTGCTGAGGAAAAGGGGCAATTTTCTGCAATGCGCAGCAGCTTGTTTCAATTTCTAGAAGCCAGCAACAATGTGTACCCACCAGCGTTGACTTCATGAAATTTTCATGGAATATGAGTAACCTATGACAAATACCGAAAGAAAAGACAAAAAAAATCTGATTTATCACAAAGACTGAACGTTGACAAAGACCTTGAAGTCGAGTTTTCCAGTAACACACAATGTTGGCAATGTTGACATTTTTGTATTGCTTAAATTTGAAAATAAATCAGTTACAATTATTTTAATTCAATGTACCATGACAAGTTTAAGTTTGTATGAACACTTTTTCAGTTGATAATTATTTCCAATTTTTTTCCATTAGAAGTTGTACAAAACTGCCAACATTGCTATCTTTGTGCAATATGGGAAACTCGGACAGGCATTTTGACTTCAACAAGTATACAGTGCTGCTTTGTACTCACGAGAGAAATTATACAATTATATAGAAAGGGAAAAACGGTTCAAATACTATTCATCAAGGTAACTAAACGTTTCCCTTTCATTTTATTACTTTTGCCAGGTCCCTCTGCATTGACCAACAAAAACAACAAAATCATATCCAACAACAAGATTGTAAGCATTTTTTGGGTCAGGTAAGGTGATACAAAGAAAAAGTCGAGGTCAAGAGCTTGAAATTTTACCGTTTTTGTCGTGTACATCATGGTGGAGAATCAGCTCAAATGAGACATGTTTTGGGAAAGAGATCTGTCCATGCATAGAAATAGGAATTTCATGCATTTGCAGCGGACGGTTACAATTTTGTTAACAAAGAGCACAGCTTGATTGAGTCAGGAAAACAATAATGAAATCAACTATGCTGAAAGCACTCATAATCACTCTTCTAGATGCTGAGATTGTGAACCAAACATAGATTAACTGAGAAATGTTCGGTTTGCGTGATTTATACATTTGCTTGACAACAGTCATTAAAAAGTCATTGTTAAAGGTTTTGTTTACCTTAATGGGTAGTCTATCTGAGTGAATTACTTCAGCATATAAAAAACAAGCACTTAAATCCTTTATTTAATGCTCTCTTGGAAAAGACATCGATGCCAATTATTTAAAATTTATAGATCAATACTGCAGATAAAAAGCAACGATAAAGCACCAACATGCGTAACGGAAGTGAAGTGATTTCCAAAATTCCATTGAAAAACTAATTATCACACAAAGTCATAATTAGGTAGTTAAGTAAGCACGTCAAATCGATATTAGTTTTTGGAATCGGTATCCGCTTGTTTCATTTTTATCACCACTGCCGGTAGCGAAATCAAATGTGTAATTGGACATAATTAGAGACAATTGTCAAGACATTTTAATCAAAGTATATTTATTATTTATGAAACTGATTTATGAAGCGAACTTTGTGAGTAATGGGCCATTGTTGGTAGAATAGAAAATTTAACTTTATCAAAAAAAAGCCGGGGTTTGATTTGTACTGTCATGCACAGTTTGGATGTTAAGTTAACAGGAAGCTCTTTGTAAATTGGTAAATACCATAGTTTGCTTGAAATTATTATGTTTAATTATTCACATCATGTTAGACGTAACTTCATTGCCACGGAAGTACAACAAAGTCTTTAAAATGCTCAATGATATTTCTAAGTTAAATTAACAAATCTTTTTTGTGTGTACGGTCCAATTACACGTTTCTACCCATTTTTTCAGTTTTCAGTATCAAAGTATATTCAGTTTATTCAAAACCTTTTTGTATGAATAGCCTTAGAAGTACAGCTATAAATATGGTCTCTCTGATAAAATATGTCTAGAATACCTTAATAAAGCATTTATTGCTGTCTTTACACTTGACATGATGAATGATTCTGTAAATGCAATATTTAAGCATCAAGCTGTTTTCAAAATTTAACTAAACTGCCGTCTTTTCTTTTCCAATTGAATCCTATTTCGAACCAAACCTCTGGAATCGAACTGGTTTAACGTCACTTCAAATCAGCATTTCTTTGAGGAGTCTGAGTTAATGGTTAAAATAAACACATCAATTTGTATTTTCTGTGAAGCGTAACTAGGGAAGGATTTAGAAGCTCGGGTATAAAAGAGCCTCGTGACCCTTAAAGAGTTGAGAGTGATTGAATGTATTCCAGCACCAGGGGGCGGGCGCCATCTTAGCAGGAAGTCTAGAAAAACCACGTGCCAAAAATCAGTGCCGTGTCTACTCAAGGAAATTGGCCATACTATCTTGATAGCTGCTATTATTATATATGTCTAATTCTTTTTAAGTTAGGTATCTACCCACATCTTTTGGTCTCTGAGGGGATTTATTTGTAAATAGAAAACTTTTATCGACCTGTTGTGACAAATTTTCTGATGAACTGGATACTATATTATCACATTATAGCAATATCCTGTAAATATTAGTTATCTTCTGGCAGCTAAACGCTCGATTTGTTCTCTTGATTGAAAATCTATCAAACTGTTACTATTATTGTATTCCCGGATAATCATAAAAATGCCATAAAACAGACAAATCATTTGTGTCATGCACATGGTGATAAAATACTATAACACACATTCCCAGGACAGAATGTTGATGGTTTATTCAATGAATTACATACCAAGCCATTACAGTAGAGATCGATGTGTGCAATATATGGTTACCGATAGAGGTCATACAACATCCCCTTCTTAGCTTAATCCAAATTCTAAAATTTGGTGTGCATATCCTTAACCTTAAGTGAACTGTAGTGAGTGAATGGTTGGGGTATGTGATCAATGAATTTAGAAGATATGCTTTAAAAGCATTGTCTTTTAGAGTTCTGTGATGGTAATGTATTGTGTACGGCTGCACTTGTTCATCCTGTCACATCATCACGGTTGTATTTACATGTGCTTGATAAGGTGTTGTGGTGCCTCAATGGTATGAGCAGATCAGCGAGGTGCAACATCAGTTCTGCCTGTCTCTTGTACATCTGCACAAGCAGGTATCTTCTGCTGGGTGTAGGCTGCTGCTGTGGGGCTTTGGGCTGCAGCTTGCATGGGTGTTGCAGGAGCAACAGATGGTTGTGCTGTGGGAGCAATGGGTGCTTTCACAGCTGCTGCTGGAGATGGGGTACTGACTGGATGCTCAGTCACTTCCACCTTGGGATGCATGTCTGGCTTGACAGCATCTGGGTGACATTCACGAATATGGTCTTGTGCTCATCTGTACTCAGCTCCACCAGTAATCTTGATGATGTATGAGCCATGGGTGGCTGTAGGAACTACAGTGGCAGGGAGCCACAGTGTCCTGTAATTGTTTAACACCAAAACAGTGGGTCCTGCATATAGTGGGGCTTTCTTGTGGCATCCTGTATGATCATGGTTATCTGCACTTTCGGCTGCATGATCTTCTAACCTTTCACATTCAGCTGCTGCATGGGAGTCCTGATGCTTGATCCTTTGAGGCACTGTTGTGCATAGAGCACATTGATAGAGCATTTCTCCTGGTGATCTTAGATGAGAATCAACAGGTGTACTTCTGTAAGCCAAGAGCACAAGATATGGGTCTTCTCCTGCACACTTTGACCTAGTGAGCAGACCTTTGATGATCTTGACTGCTGACTCAGTCTGTCCATTGCTGTGGGGATTTGTGGAAAAACTTGTATGGTGAATGAAGTTCCACTCTTCTGCAAACTCCTTGAACAGGTGACTGGAGAACTGTGGTCCATTGTCAGATGTAATTGATTCTGGTATTCCATGTGATTGTCCTTGCTACAGTGCACTGTGATGTGGACATATTTTGAATGATTGTCATCTT
>JBCAUG010631459.1:0-14059 GCA_038406175.1 Haplosyllis leylae | reverse complement strand
GGTGCTCGCACATAAATTTGCAGTCTTCTATGTCTGGTTGAAGGGTGCTCGCACGTAATTGAGCAGTCTTTGGCGCCAAAAGGGTGCTCGTTGATGTGCGAGCAGTCTTCTCCGTCGAAGCTGAAGCTCAATACTCATCCTCAAGCTGAGCTGTACAAGATCCACGTAATCTCCACTTTAAAATATCTTCTCCTACACTGTTTTATGCTACGGCCGATCCCTTCCTTCAGTAACCATCAAACTTATACCGTGAGATAATAAATACTTGATAATGATATATTTCCATCCATTTAATATTCATACCTTCCGCCTGCGAATTGACAGTGCAAGGTTACTTAATTTGACAATTACACGAAGATCGTGATTAAGCACCTTTTATATTAGATGGGGGTTCAGACCGATGACGATGATATTCATACTGGTGGGTGGCATGGCTGTATTCATTTTGTAAGGCTATCTAGCAGGAAAGGACCTTTTCAATTCCTCTGAGAATATTTCAGTTCCATTGTTAGATTTTCTTCTTCAATATTGCTTGTTGTTTCTTCCTTGTAACTAAAACACATTCAGAGTAATAGAACTTTGCAAACCTGCGATCTAAACACTGGTCAATGTCGCCTGAGCACTAGAAACCCCTCCCAGAAAACGTTTGAATAAATACAGTATTCATCTGTTTGAGTTTCCGGCAAGTTTGGTCGAGGATGGTGTTTTATGTCGGTCGTATGTTTTTAGAAACCCCCCTCCCAGTACGTCCCCCTGGGGCATACGAAATCAGAAATTCTGTTTTCAGGAATCTCCCCTCCTGGGGCATATGAAATCAGTCACACCTGATTTGGGACCCCCCTTGAATTCAGATACCCTCTAAATTATTGGTGACTCATAGAGAGTTAGCTTATTGATAGAAACAGGGTTGCTTAGTGACTTTTTTGGGAATATTTGCACATGAGGTGAAAGATATTATTTTCACATGGAGGGGAGCACGTGAGGTGATATTGAACCCACATGAGGTAAGATTGAAATGAACCTCAGAAACAAACATTAGGGGAGGGGTAGAAGGGGAGTGTGGGCCAGATGGGGTGGGTGGGGGAGTGGGATAGGGGCCAGAGTAGGGAGGAGTGGGGGGATGGTGCACCAGCCAGACAGGGGAGATGGTGTACCAGATAGGGGAGATGGGTTACCAGATAGGGGATAGTGTACCAGGCAGGGAGATGGTGTACCAGATAAGGAGATGGGGTACCAGATAGAGAGGATGGTGTACCAGATGGGGGAGATGGGATACCAGATAGGGGGATGGGGGTGGTACTCCTACATTAATGAGTCACCAAAGTGGAATTCTCCACTCCTTGATTTTTGGTATTGTGATACATTGCACACATGGTGGTAGATAAACTGTAGAGTCTGTAACAAAAAGTGCCTGTAAATCAGAAAGTCTGTAATAAAAATGTGTCTGTAACAAAAAATGCATCAGTAAATCTGAAAGTCTGTAACAAAAATGTCTCTGCAAATGTCAATGATACCTGTCAATTTGCAGACTATTACAGACTCAGATTTACAGGCACTTTTTTGTTACAGACTCTGTAGTTCATCTAGCACCATGTGTGCAACGTATCACAATACTGAAGCTATCTGAATTCAAGGGGGTTTCTGAAATACAAATTTGATTTCAATCACCCCATCGGGCGTTTGAAAACGGGAGGGCGACTAAAACTTTACACCGGGTGATAACTCAGGTAAATCATTCTAAGGGTCCGAAAATCCTTCTGGACCAACAGCAATCTTCAAATGTATGTGGGTCGGACAGGATTTTCAGACCCAAACATTCATTCAATCGGACACATATATAAATCCCCAATCCTCGTCCTCAAACTCAAAAGTGATGAATCCACAAAGGTTTCAGTCAGCAACAACATAGTCAAAATGTATCAATCGCGTTTCCGCTCATTTGACAATGTCTTGAATGTTTATCTTGTGGTTGGATTAATAATGTTTACATTTGTGGAATTTTTCCTCCAAAATAAATCAATTATCAATTTTCATCAATTTCAAAACGATTTTGGTCAGTTACAGCACAAGATGGTTCTAGAATTGATAAAAAATCATTAACGTGCTGATCTTTAACAGGAAAATAAAATGAGAAATTGAGATACAGGTTGAGAGACTAAAACTATTTCAACCAATTTCAGGCAATATTCTTTTGATTATACACAAAGAACACAGGAAAAATGTGTCAACTAACCTAGCATTTAGTTGGCACAACTGGAGAAACAAAGAGACCGAATTTTGGATTTTCCAAGCTACATGGTCATTAAATTTTTTATGCACTCCGACTTTCTAACAAAGACGAAGTAGGATGAGGTGCTTCTTTCTTATGTACGTTGAATTGTTGTAGACTTTACAAATATCCAAAAAGTTGAAGTTTCATCACTTGATATACTGTAAATATCATCATTACTACAATATCATTTGTGGTTTACAATTCACGTAACTTCCAAGCCAGGAACCTACCTGCCACTCACTCAACCTTGGTGTGAGTTTATTGGCCAAGCAAGCTGCCACCTTTGGTGGTAAGATTAGAATCTCAATCAAGATTAGCTGTCACCCCAGACAGGTCAATCAAGATTAGCTGTCGCCCCAGATGGTGCATGTCTTCCCACATGGGGCTAGTACCAGTTTTTACACTCTTGGTCAGGTGTGGCTATGGTTTACAGAGACACTGTCCATCATCTCTACCCACTCCAGGCATCAAACCCAGGTCAGCTGCATAGCAGTCCTAGCTGCCACACTACTGGGTCCACAAGTGTCAGTGCTGGGATTTGAACCCATGCAGCCTGGGTCTTAGCCAGATGTGGTAACCACTCGGCCACCGAGGCGCTTTTTTCCCAATGCTTCATAAACCTCATCACTGACTTTTTCCTTTATGATCCAAAGATAAGTTGCTTTGAAACTGAAAAGTCTCAAGGTTTTCGTCTTGTGCAAAATGTCTCATTGATGTCCTGAGTAATAACATAGCATCATTGGTACGTATCAATCATCTTAGATGTCCGTCTTTGCTTCAAAAAGTAGCCCCTGCTTCTACGAGCAGCTGCGTTTTCGCAACGTCATCACTTAAAAATATTGCTAAAGCTAAAATGAATCTGACTGTGTAATGAGTGCACGGAGCGTAGCTTGTAATTTTTGCAAGAAATAAATTGTTTATCTTATATATCTTGTTTTATTTATTTGCCTCATATAGAGTAATGGATGCAAACCATTGTCTGTACTCAATG
Organism: Haplosyllis leylae; assembly: GCA_038406175.1. Lineage (NCBI taxonomy): Eukaryota > Metazoa > Annelida > Polychaeta > Phyllodocida > Syllidae > Haplosyllis > Haplosyllis leylae. Next base: position 10,796 of record JBCAUG010631459.1, on the reverse strand, counting down.
GAGGGGGTTCATTCAATGAATACTATTTCCCGATACTGACGAAAGACGTACTACAAATTTGTAACTTCTATGCCAGCTAGTCTTTTGAAACGTGCAAGACTCATTTTAACCCACCACAACCATTGCAAATTTCAGATCCATTTTGGAGAACCCGTTTTTCTTGTGTTTCCTTTTTAGCAGAGGTGTTGAAACAGCCGAGCTATTTAAATGGAAATATTTTTTGGTGAAATCTCTAAGATTCTCACAATATTTGGGAATTTAAGCAAGTCTGATTGGTCAAGACAGCAGTCACATGACTAACGAGTGAGATTTGGTGAGACTTGGACCTTAACAAGATTTTGGAATGTGATGTTTCGTTTAAAGAGAGTTTTTGTGTTGCTTAAAGAGAGTTTTCATTGTTAAAAACTCTATTTAAGCCCTTAACTAGATGTTAACTCTTGTTAAGCAAATCTCACAAAGTCTCACAAAACTTGTTTTTTGTTAAAAACTCTCTTTAAGCAGGGCTTGTTTGGTGCTTAAAGAGAGTTTTCATGGGAAAAACTCTCTTTAAGCAATTAATGAGACTTTTCAGGGTAAAAAACTCTTTTTAATGAAGTCTCACGAGATTTCGGCTGAAACGAGGTGTGCGAGAGATTTTGGCTTTGAGCAGACACTTTTCTGAGCATGTGCAGTATGATTTCCATCTGCTATTTGGCGGGAAACTGTGACTTTATGTGGGAATCCCCATGATGATGTCATTGCATCTATTTTTAGTAGCCAAAAATGGGACGGGTTCCAAAAACTTGAGTTACAGAGGCTGTGTCCACTTCAAATTTTTAAACTTAAATTTCTCAGTGATCCCTTAATATTTTGATCTGATTTTTTGGCTACTAATAGACAATAATGGTACCTTTTATTTACCAGGGCAAGAGCCCCCAACTCTCCTTAAAAATAGGTAAACTGAATTGAGGCCATATTGGAACAAAATGTTGGAACCAATGTGTTGGAACCAATTGAAATCTATAAATAATTACTTTAATTCAAGCCATTATGGAAAATCACTCTATATTTAGATAGACTACACCCGTATCTATGTTCAGTTGAAATTTGGTTAAGATTGATGCCATGGAGATATCCTCATGGTTCCAATTAGTGGAACCAATCTTGGAACTAATGTCAGAACCAATGTTAAAGTTGTCTAAAAGATGTCAAATGTCAAATTATCAAACACCTGGACTATGGAGGAGGTTCACAAAACTTCAAAATTGACATAAATATCTGTGAACCTCATTGTGTCAATTCATTTTTTTGAACCTCCTCCATAGTCCAGGTGTTTGATTTTTTGACATTTGACTCCTTTTCACAATTTGACTTCTTTCAGGACCAGCATACCCTCCCAAACTGAAATATTCTCTCAAATATACAATAACAGCATTGAGAGAATATTTCACTTCTTTCAGGACCAGCACACCCTCCCAAAGTGAAATATTCTCTCAAATCTACAACAACAACACTTTGGGAGGGTGTGCTAGTCCTGAAATGTCAAAACATACAACAAGAAACAATGGCAATTGATTACATTCAAATTCCTCCCAAAAAAAAGAATTTTTTTAAAAAAATGGTTTATTTTGAAAAAGAGAACTGATCCCTTAATAAATAATTAATTATAAATGAAATATAAATGGCTCCCTCTTAAAGAGAGTTTTGGCTAAAAATTCATTTGGCCTATGGAACTTAAAGAGAAAGGATGACTTTTCACAAACAGGAAGTGCCTTAAAGAGAGTTTTCTTAAAGAGACTTTTCTTAAACAGAGTTTTCTTAAACAGGAAGTGCCTGAAGGAGAGTTTTCTTAAAAGAGACTTTTCTTAAACAGAGTTTTCTTAAACAGGAAGTGCCTGAAGGAGAGTTTTCTTAAAGAGAGTTTTCTTAAAGAGACTTTTCTTAAAGAGAGTTTTCTTAAACAGACTTTGCTTAAAGAGACTTTTCTTAAAGATACTTTTCTTAAACAGACTTTGCTTAAAGAGACTTTGCTTAAAGAGACTTCACTTACAGACATTTAAACAGACTTTTCTCAAAGAGATTTTGCTTAGCAAGACTCATTGGATTTGATGTAAGTATAAGAGCCAACAGAAAACTAAAACAACATGTTAAAATCTATACTATGAACATGAAATATCATAACAAACAAACTGACTCTTGAAAATTATACAAGATGAATTATCTATACTAAGCAAATAACAGTTAAAGATTATACTTCATGAAATATCATAACAAATCAACTGACTCTTGAAATGTAAACAAAATGAAATTCTATACAAAACATGTAACAGTTAATAAGAATACTTTACAAAATATCATAACAAACCAACTGACACTTATTTGCTACACAAAAGGTGCAGTAAATTACACTTGAAAATGTCAACTTTGCCTATGTGTTCCAATAGGGGAAAACGAGGGGTAGCACACTGTGCGAAGGTCTGGGGGCCATGCTACCTCTCCCCGTTAAGTGGTCATGACTCACTGGTGCCATTGGAGCCGGCTTGCAAAGGACACATATAACCTGTGGTGTTTTACATCACATAAAACCTACTCAGATGAAATATACTGATATACTGTACCAAATATATGATATATTTCAAAACTGTACTGGATTATACTGTACAAAATATACCATATATTTCAAAGCTATACTGGATTATACTGTAAAAAATATACCATCTATTTCAAAGGTGAAGCAGACAATCTGTACCAAATATACTATATATACTCTACCAAATATACCATATATACTCTACCAAATATACCATATATACTAAAGCTATACTTGATTATACTGTACAAAATATACCATATATTTCAAAGCTATATTGGATTACACTGTACAAAATATTCCATATATTTGAAAGCTATACTCAATACTTCTTCAATACAAACAAAATTTTCTTCTAAGCCTATACCACAAAATGTACACTTTAAGTAAACTTTCAAAAAATATTTTCATCTTTTTTGGCTACTATTGTAAATACTTTTGAAAAAAACACCAAAAAATTTAAGTATAAAAATACCACCCCAGGTGAACAAAAAAGGGGAAGTGATTGTTTACTCAGTTCAACAACTGCTTAACTTAATATTATATAGATCTAAGTTTAGATCTATATAATATTAGGGTGAGGGGCCAATGCTATGTAAAAGCCATAGAAGTTAAACATTTATTGAAACAAATATAAATTTAATACTTACAAAGAATAAATAAAATATATAATTCCAACTAAAATCACAACAGTTCTGCTTAAAGCCCATGGGCTTCTTGTTAATAGTCACATTAAAAATACCTAACAGTACATTTCAATTTTTTATGATTGATAGTTCTGTGGTAAAATTGATGGTAAACCTTTCTCACCATGTCATCCAACCTATTGTAAGTTCTTACTTAAAAGTGTCTTTGTCGGATTTTGAGGTCAAAACTGATGTGAGAGGTTAAGTTAAACATGATCTATGGGAGCCAATTGGAAAATAGTATAAAAACAGTTACCTGGAGGCTGCTGAGGACCAATTTTATGTATTTTTTAGTACAAACATTTTACACTTTGTTGAGTCAATCAATTTCAGTTACGTTTCTTTTTTCAAAAATAATATGAGAAGTTCCCTTGGATTCTAATGATTCAAAACAAGTGACTTTCAATGACTTGGTGATATAGCCAAATTTTTCATGATAATGTCAAAATTTGGGTGGCCTCACTCTTGGCTGGTTGTCCAGTAACCCAAGTAAATATTTGACCTCTACATACCATGTTTGGCTCAACTTGTCATTTATATTGACCTCTCAAATCAGTTTTGACCCATAAACACATTTACAACACTTGCAAATCAAATCTCAAATGATGCCAACATGAAAAATCTAAGTTTCATATCAGTTTCAGCACAGACCCATGATGCTGTGAACAGACACTTTGTTCACCAACCCACAGTACTGCAAATTACTCAATCAGGCATAACTCTTAACAGTGGTCAAAGTGTTCAAACACAAAGAAAAGTTTATCAGAACAAAAAATGATTCATACCAATTTATGGCCCAAAATTCAAAATATGAATATTTACCCTTAAAGCAGATTATAACAAATTAACATCTGGAAAATTGGCACTCAGTTCTCTGGAAAATAGTTCAGTAGTGATATATTCGAAATTCCAAATTAGGTCATGTGGAGCAACCTAGCCTATGCTTAATAACTGACTCTTGATGAACAAGTGACTGCTAGCTATCCATTAACCCTATGCAAATACATCAAAAGTGGTATTTTAACATTTGATGGCCCAAAGTTTCCTCTTAAGTGTGGTATATACTGAGTCAAATTAGCCTACAATGTGGCCTCCTTAGACTAAATTGAAAAGGTAACATTGCTTCACCAGGAAAACTAATCAGGTTCTTTTTTTGTGAGAAGTACTCAAATGGCCCTGAAATGATCATAAATTGATATATTTACAAACAAATCCAAAGATGTCCTAGGATATCTGAAGGTGCCTTTTGTGCAAATATGACCAAAAAATTCCTAAATGGTCGATTACAAATGTCTCCAAAACGTAAACTTAAAACATCCAAAAAGCTACCGCTATTCAGAAGCAATGAAATAATTAAATTGTAACAAGTTCTAATCAAATTGAACAAGAACACTTTGCACATAAATTGAATAATTTGCTTGAAAATACTTCACTTAAAACTGAACAATAATATTCAGTGTATTATCTTTTTTGGTCTTTTGACATAATTTTATTGTCGCTATTGTCATGTGTGCTCTCCTGCCAACCACAGTTTTTAAGGATGAAACATCACATGTGGCTTATACGTCAAATTTAATGCAAAATTTAAATGAGTGACAATTTAATGACATGTTTCTTATTTTCGACAATGTTTATTAAACATCAGTTAAGAGTTTATGTAGTGATGATGTTGTTTCATTCTCCAGTGATACATGTTGGGTCTACTTCAAATTAAGAAAGAATAAAATAAAAATAGACCTACACCTTGTCTTTATTGCGTGAAACGAATCACAGGCATAGTCTATGCCACATTTATTTCCACAACATGCATTTATATCCCACACATTTTGAGAATAAAAATCAGGACTTGACAAAATCTCCATTACAGCTTGTTTTTGCAATTTTGCTGAGAGTATTGTTGTTTCATGACACTTTCTTTTTGACTGTGATCGGATTGGTTACGAGTTATGTCACCGCATTGCGATTGAAGGTTTGTATTAGATTCAACAAATTTCAATGGATGTATCGAATATTGGATGCACTAGAGTGCATGCTCCAACCCATGGTTTACTCACTTCCACTCCAATGATCTTATTTTTTTTTGTCATAAAGGTAGCATTCAAATAATACAGTTTCCACCCATTCTCCATTTGAACTTTTGCTGGGATACATCCATGATTAGGGTGTAACGTAGCATATCTGTAGCTGACATCACCAAGGGGAGTTGTTGTGGATGGAGGATTTAGCATGTATCGGAACCGAAAAGCAATCCTTGTCCCGGGCGTATTTCCACACTCTTCTGGGAGGTATTTAGCTGAGGCATTACAAGGATATAATGCGGAAAATTCAGTTTGAACTAAACTGCCAATTTCACGTAAATCTCCAATAAGGAATGGATGTTCAAGTGATAATCCTTGATCCTGGATCATTGTTGTGATGTCTAAGTTGTTCACGCCAAGGTCCTTATGATTAAAATCCTTCAGCAAAAGCATAGAAACACCATTCAACCATTCCTTCCCTGGCTTTGGTATTTTATGTCGTTTATATTGGGAATAACCATGTCCCCAAACTAAGCCACTGAGAACTAAGATTGCCATCCACTCTAAGAAGAGGCACACAAATAAAACTGTTGTGATCGACTTGATTCCCTTTTCCTTTGCTTCTTTGGTGTCAAATGCCAGAAATCTAATGACAATATTCAGGATTCCAAACACAGAGCTTGCGATCTGTAAAGGCGTATTTTGGTGAAATCTGCATAAAACAATGGCAAGATTGATGGCACACAAAGGTATCTCTTCTATTAACATTATCAATCCAAGTTCCCACAGCACAGGAAAGGCCGGATAACCATTGTTCCTAAGCATACTGAGCATGTTGACTATCTCAACAACATACAATATGGTCCCGACAATGCAAAATATGAGTAAGGCCTGTAGTTGAATTTCAGACGGAGGTCCAGACACAAGTCCATAGTTGTACTCCTCCGAGCTTAGATTTTCATAGTTGAGCCAGTCAAGGGCAACATCAATGGTTGAGAATGCAAACATGAGGATCATCAGAATCATATTCCAACATCCCATTGCTGACGAACCGCCATGGGAAAATATCACCCTGAACTGGTACATCTTGCATCATTGACTACGTTCCCCATGAGCACTACTTCCCTTCTTGCATAGCAGTCGCAGTTCTCTCATGATTCAAATAATTGAAAAAAGTTACTCGAATAAGTGTGTAGTTTAAATATCCCATCTGTCCTCAACGAATAGAAAAATAATTGAGCAACATTCAATACAGAAACGACAAAAGTATACCCCACTTCCACTGACACTGCTTCAGAATGGATGTCCATGCATGTTAGAAGAACGTTACTCAAATGCTACTTTTGGTACGATTCTACCTGAATATCAAGCACATCATGAAATGGTGAACGAATGAAAATGATATGCTGCTGGAAACGTTAGCAGCTTCAGATATATGGTGGAGTCACTTACAATGTATTGTATTACAAAGTTAAATTTATTAACTTTACAGTGACCATCTTCATGCTCAGTACTGTCAGAACATTAATCGGAGTTTGAGACTCCCTTGAGGCTGCAATCATTCAAAACAGTTTGATATTGAATCCGGCATTGTTCCCAAGTTGTTCGTTCAGGTGCAAAACCATGAATGGTAGTTCTTCTTATTTCATATTTGCAGTAAGTTAATGGTACTTAATGTCCCGTACATTATTACCTTAGTGTTCTCCAGACAAATGAAATCATCCTTCAAGCACATCTTACACCAGTGTTACTTCCAGGCCTTGTAAACAGTACTTGATGAATCAGTTTTCGCTTCAATAAATGATTATTCTATTCTGAATCTGTTGGTGTATTCGACGTAAAGCTGCAAAATGTGGATAAAACAATTGCTTCCTTAATAATGATTGGTACATTTAGTCCTAATGCGGTACAAGCAGTTTACAGCTGATTGAAGTGCTGTTATTATTGTCTGTTATTGATCAATTTCCCCAACAGAACCGGGAGTAAACATCACATGCCTTAGGATCTTATGTTGATTCTGCCAATACTTCCACGTTCTAAGTGGTCATTTATGTAAACATGCTGCACATTTCCACACAAATGGCTCCTCTGTCGCTTACCCAAAATGGGATTCCAGGTAGGTGGTTGAGGTAGCATGAAGTATTCAAATGAGCGGTATACCTCTTGTCCTCTGAAGAGCATTTGGAATGTTCTTTATACTGATGCCTGTCACAAACAAACCGAACTGTCTAATCATAATTATGAATCCTTGCAACACACAGACGTGGCTGCTTGAGCTCGTGTTAAGAGGTTTTGTTCCAATATCACAATGTGGAGGTGATCAATATGTTTGTATGTAGACCCAGCTTCACTGCCAGACTGGTGACAAGTCTTCTTTCACAATGAGTAGACCACGGCAGCCTCTTCCAATAAAGCTCACTTGGTCCCTGTTAAGGGAAATGACTGGCAGATTCAAAATATGCTTGAAAAATAAAATTTTGTGACCATAGTGGATACTGACAGTCTGTGATAACGGCCACCTTTCCACTGAAGATCTTTGCTTTCGAACAAGAAACGGCCAAGTCTGCCTTTAGATCTTCAATAGACTATGGTCAAGAAAAAGGAGATTGATAGTTCTGTGCTTTGCCATTTAGTTCTGGCTACCAACTGATAAATAGATTATTCTTTACTTCTATTGCCTGACAATTACCCAATGAAATCTCTTGGCTTGGGTCAATTTATTTTCTTCGCTGGCACGCCACGATAATCGATTACATTTAGCCTATTTTGAAAAATCCATTACAAATTGACAATTAGATCTAACGTTTTGCTATTGATACCTGAATTTCTAAACTGTGTGGGAAATTGAAATAGATCCTTTAACTGTGCATACAGACTACTTTTCAGGAAAAAGCTTGAATAAAGGCTGTTCTCATGCTTCTCAAAACCAGTATTAGGTTTTATGGCGTTCGCTGTCCCACACATTGCTTCAGCTTCCCATACATTACTTCAACTTCTCTACAACAGAACGAACTCATCCTCTGTTCGTTACACATACATTTTTTATCAGACTCCATGGGAAATATTGCAATACTACACAGGGTTTTTTTTCTTATTTTAAGAAGTTACTTTTTGCAATGTGTAAGTGACAACCAATACTTGGGAACAAACTAAGAACAATAATGCTTACCGGTTTTGTGTTGCGCCCAATCTGATTCTATGATTTAGCTGGCTAGATATCTACAGAACTAGATAGGTAAATAGGCAGGTACATAGCTAACCAGACACACACAGATGACTAGCTAGATATATAACTAGTTGATAGCTACCTAGACAGGCAGACAGACGGACGGACGGACGGACGGACAGATGGATAGATTTTTTTGAAAAAAATTTACACTTTTGAAAAAAGTCCAATGCTTAGAATTTCCTGAAATGCATTTTTACCGCCCGCGTACATAGTATGACGGAAGGTAATGTTTTCAGTCTGACCACAGGGGGGTACCCAGATCATACACATAGCCAGGGGGGTCTATGGGGGTCTGGCCAGGGAGGGGACTACTCAGGCCCACAGCTGGGGGGGGGTACTCAGACCCACAGCTGGAGGGGGCGGGTTATCAGTCCCACAGCTGCTGGGTTATTCAGTCCCACAGCTGGGGGCGGGTACTCAGTCCCACAGTGGGGGGAGGGGGTACTCAGGCTGGGTACCCCCCTGGGCAAGGACAACACAGCGAGCACTTGCTATGCAGCAGGCGGTATGCCTCTTGCGTTCACACAGGAGGACTTTCCTGTGATCCAAATATTTTTGAATTAAGATGATTTTTTTTTGGAGGGGGGTGGCAAAAAATTTTTTGAATTTTTTTTTCGGAAAAAAAACCAACTGGGTCCAAATAATTGGTATCAAGCCAAATCTGGTGTTATCTCATTTTGTGTGTGTGTGTTGGGGGGGGGCGGAGGACACAAGTTGGTTTGGAATTTTTTGAAATCTAATAAAATTTTTGAAACTGGAAAAATTTTGTAAGTGGCCACAACTAACCCACCAAGCACGCACAAAGTAACACCATAGTGAGAAGATACGACACTCTGCTCTAAGAGACGGCGCGACTTAGGAACAGAAATAGCCTGTCTGAAGTAAACTTCCGCTTACAGGGCCTTCACGACATTTAAAACTGTGAAGGGCATACTGCCTTGAGCTGAATGAGTCAGATAAAGATACATGGACTGCAAATGAGATTCCATTCTACCATATTTCGATACCTTGAAAGCCACTGTTGACTGCACGGAAAATACTTTTTTTGCAACACCTGAATGAAGTCACAGTTGTTGATTTTAAACCACTAATATTTTACAGGTGTAGTTGCATTACTGCTCCAGTATTTACCTCACAGTGATCACATTTCTAGGTTCACAGCAAAAACCATGTCACTGACTACGGAAAATGAAATAGATGATCTTTTCCTGGAAATCCAACGCTATTGTTTATTGCATGTTACGAGTTTATTGCATGTTTCGTGGCTTCTGCAGTGCACCAAGCCAAAGAAACCTATTTTCTTATGCCACTGTCTAACATGACATTAATACTGATGGAAAGGCTTCATTGCTGCGTGTGACCATTTACTGCATGTCTTTGTACTGGAACGCACGTTCACAGATCGCGACTTCTTGGGCCATAAACCACGGCATAAGACAGATAATGAAGCAAATTTTGTACAATACAATGTCCAAGCGAAGAGAGACTGAATATTTTCAGAGCAAAAAAATTAAATCGGGTCATAAATAGTTGCATAACTGTGAGTATGCACTTAGCGGAAAGTGACTGTTAAATTTAAATACCCAGGATTTTTGAAAGGCAAAATTTTAACAGTAATAATCAGTAGACCTTCAGTTTATATTTGCCAAGCAGACATTTACATAAACTCAACCCAGTTAGAGCCCTTATCACATGATGGAAGTTCCAATCTAAAAATAATGTCATGACAAAATTCCCTGACATGAAATCACAAAATTCCCTGACACGGGTCAAATGGTCAAAATTCCCTGACATTTTTTCAAAATTCCCTGACTTTTCCCTGACCTGGAGAAAATTTAGTTTTTCCCTGACATTTCCCTGACCCGTGGCAACCCTGCAAACGTCAACAGATACATTTCCTGACAGAAGAAGACAATAAAATAAAAATAATTGCCACATTTCAGGATTATCACAACTTCTTATAAGTGACACACACCACATTTGCCCCCCCCCCCAATCCTTATTGGTTTTGTGCTTAACCTTGGCAATACCTCACACTGTCCCAAACTTTTCAGCTGCACTGTAATTCCGAAATCTGTGCAGGACTTCAGTTTGAGTTATGTGTAAGGAATTTGCAAATGCATGATGCCACTACATTGTGCTACTCGAGTTTTTTCATAATCAGATGAAGTTTGCAATATTGCCATCAAAAGCTTTAGAAAATCTTCCAGTAGCAAATTAACTCTTTCAGAGGCCAAGCACACTAATCGACACTTTCATACCTTTGGACACTTAAATGGCTCTAGCTCCTTTAA
>JBCAUG010631348.1:0-14060 GCA_038406175.1 Haplosyllis leylae | reverse complement strand
CAACACTTATGTGAGGTCGAAATATAGATATTTATTAATCCATTTTACATGCGTCAGTTCGTATGGTGGCTGTTCTTCCGAATTACTACGCAACACTGAGAGAAAACGAATTCTCAAAACAAATTTTACATATACACCTGCACATTGTTGGTATTTTCTTCGTGGGATAAAGCAAAGGTTTGATTGTAAACTACTCCTAAAAAATACCATTCGATTTATTTGTTCAACTGATAATGGAAAACCGGTTTTCAGAAATAACCAGTCAATATATATTACATCTGGAACCTTATTTTTTTTTGGAATGAACGTGTAAAAATGCAGTAAGAAAATATTTTGACTTCTGGACAAGATTTGGCGTTTGTGACATTTTACACATAAAATCACAATTATTGGATAAACTGCAACTTCTGTGACTAGTGAAGAAGACAAACCAGATGCATACATTTTCAAAACAAAATTAAGTACAAATTATAGATACTGTATAAACTGACTAGATTGCTTTCTACATGATTATTACAACTGCTTTTCAACCTGTTTTCCAACAACATTCTCGAGCTTCAAATTGTTTTTGCGACTGCATGTTGTCACTCGGTTCTTCTTATTTCCTATCTATTATGCTGTTTAAAAAAGATAGTAAAAGTGCTTATGGCACAAATTGTTGCTGTTTTTCGCTCTTTTAAAAGCAAATATATTCCTATAAAGTATTCCAGAGAGGCAACTAAATATTTAAAATCTCCGGAACAATGGATTTTTTTGTAAACCTAGGTTGTAAACAAATTACATGTACAAAATGAACTACATACATGACAAAATTCACAAACAGTTATGCACCTTGAAAACAGGTTGTTTGCTATACGGGATCGTCTCTACTTGTTTCCTTTATACTTGTTAGTGAAGCCTTAGCTGGACTTTTCATAAGTTTTGTTTGCTGTCTTTCTTTCAGTTCTGATACATATGCAAGGGGATCTCCCTGAATTTCTGTCGGAAGAGGTGCCTTGATATCAAGGTGCAAATGTAATGCTTGGAACCATGGAAAGATGGCGTGAAATGATGGCCTGCAATGCGCAAAACATATAATATACTATACATAGAGACAAAAGACTTTGTAGTAAATTAAACATAACTAGACGACTCTTCACTTTTTCGCACCTTAACTCTGGATCCACTTGGCTACACATTACTGCTACTTTAAATAGAGCGGAGGGACAGCCAGAATCCGCATAAAATTTCTTGTGAAACACTTCCGCATTTAAACCAAAATCTAGAGTTCTTGGTAAATAATCTGGGTCTGCTTGCACTCTTCCTATGATCTACAATTCAAAATTATAAGGTTATTTGCACAAAAACATATTCAAATCTTTAATTTTTTTTGCCATTGAAATTTTATTTAGTTGCATTCCAAGACTCCGTTTTTGTCACTTCATAACTAATTTAAAAAAATATTTTTTTGGAGGACACAAGTCCTTTTTGTGGGGTCATTCATACCCTGTTTTAGACTTCTGGTGATGTCTGCCCTGGGTTACAAAACCAGGGTGGATCCCTCACTTGCATGCTTTCTAGCCTGCATTCAACGGATTCCTGAGATCTCTGGTGTGACATATGCTGACCTCTTGACAGCCAGCATGGCAGCCAAGCCTTTTTAATCAATATACTTGTACGTGTGTACAAGAATTGATGGGAGTCGAACCCTCGATCAAGTGTGCCGCAGCACAACGCTCTTAACCATTCCGCTACTACGGCTCATATTTATGATCTCAAAACGGCGGGAGGCATGACTAAGTAGAAGATAATAACAATGCCTCTTTTGCCCCGTTAGGTTATGAAATTTAAGTTTTCTGTCAGTTCCACATGTAAATAAAATTACTTACTTCACAAAGTACAATTCCATACGAAAACACGTCCACTTTTTCATCGTAACTTTGCCCCTTCATCATTTCCGGGGCCATCCAGTAAGGATTCCCCACTACAGTGTATCGCTTTTTTCGTTTTTCTTTTCGGCGTGTAAAAGGTGGTGTGTCTGGTGATGTAGGACTGCCTACAGAGTGACGTTTCTCTGGATCACCTATGATTCGTGCCAAACCGAAGTCTGCTACCACGACGTCATAATTCTGTGATAAAACAGACATTTTTAAGTTATCATAGATGTCATTCTCAGACAAAAACACAGAAATTTAATAGTATACCACCCGTTGCCAGTAATGTTATTCGACTCACCTCTTTGATGAGACAATTCTGTGAATTGAGATCTCTGTGGATAATATTCATAGAATGTAAGTAAGCCTGCAAGAAGAACAATTTCAAGACTGATCATCAGGTTACAAACTTGTTAATAAATTGTGATGTTGGAGAGGTTACGTTTCCTCTCTTCTTATTACATTGGGTTCCACTTAGAACGAGCAATAGATTCAAAGAAAACTGCTCGTAGTAAGAGCGTGCTTGTAGTAATCGAACTTTTTAAAATTGCTGTCAATGATATTGATGCAAAGGAATCTCTTAGTTGTAATCGGGTGGTCGTTGTAACTGAACTCGTTGTATGCGGGACCCAGTGTATTGTGTGATTATTCAACTGAAGCACGGTTTTACAGTCCTATTCTCCCTTACCATTCCAGATGCTATATCTCTAGCAAATTTCACTCTCTGAATCCATGGCAAGGGATCGTCTATATCGTGAAGACGGTCCTTCAGTGTCCCCCCGGGAATATACTCCGTGACCAGATTCAGCTTCTTATCTTTGTACAAGACTCCAAGGAATTTAAGAGCATGCGGGTGATCCAAATTCCGTAGTACCGATACCTTAAACATAACTTGGCGTCATTATCTGCAGTTGTGTGTGTTGTTATGAAAATTTTCATTGATCGTTATTGTGAAGCAGCGACTGTGGAAGAAATTAAATAGGACTTTTCTTCGTTACATATCAAATTTACGTACCTCTTTGAGGAAATTGTTCTGTGCTTCCATATCAAATTTAAATAATTCCTTCAGCACCATGATCTCTCCCGTTACCTTGTGCTTGACCTGTATTTATTACAAAAGAAAAGAAACATCAATCTGTGTGACGAGTTAAACCATGTGAAGTAACCAGGTTTATTACTGATAAACTATTTCAGCAATGAATTCTAATCCACAATCAGGAATTTCACTGACCTTAATAGCCTGTCCAAAGAAACCTTTACCCAGCACTGTGTCTAACTCCAAATCGCTTGCTCTGAACACACGGTGACTTGAGGAGGACGTTTTGAACGACTGTGTGCGACTGATGTCTGAAACTTTGCTTGTGGGTGTCGGTGATCTGGACGGACTTCTACTACTAATGATAAACCACGGTTGCTTTGATAAATACAGTTTACATTAAAGTAAAAAAATGTTATTATTTCACAACAAGGCCATTCAATCATCAAATGTCTTTTTTGGAGATGAATAACAAACTGAGAATTTTGACATACCCTCTTTCTCGCGGCAATGATGAAGATCTTTCCCTCTCGCGAACTCCACCACTAAGCAGTCTCTTATTCCTTAACGGTGCCCTTGGGCTTAGGTTAATTGCCGGTAGAGAAGCCGAATTTGGAAACAAGTATCTATTTGATTTAACACCAGAGCTGCCATTGGACGTGGGTGTTGATTCCAACGTACTGTCTACATGTTTAGTTGATCTATTTGAGTCTATTAGTCTAATGGTTGTTGGGTCTCTTTCGACTGTTAGTAACAGGGGTTTTTCTGTTGGTGTTTGGAGTAAACAGTTTATCTGAAATTTTCAAGTAAATTCAATGAATATTTCAAAAGCAGTGTCCACACGTAAAAAAATTCAGTCCAATATTTTGGCCCGATATTCCCAGTGATATTATTATGCATCAAAGAATAGAATTTATGCTAGAAATTCAATTCTATACAAAGAATAATTCCTGGCAGAATATTTGTGTAAATATTGCTCTAGATTTCATTGCGAGCGAACAAACAATGATATGCTCCAAATATTTTTCAAACTTTTTCTATGGAATAGACTGTTATTATTATAATATTACAAGATATATACTTGTTATTTTTAGTACTACTAAAGAGAAGGAAAATAGATTCCTTGACATAAACAAGAAAATGACGCCGTGAACGTAGTCCACATGTTGTCTCGTGATGCTGTAAAATGATGTCATTTAGATTTGTTTGGACCACCAGCTGATTGGATCATCCAAACCATAAGTCCTAAAGTAGGCATACTTACCATAAAACAGCCAAGATATCTGGTCCCAAAACCCTGCACCCCTCCATTCAATGTCTAAGTTGACTCCAGATGACTAAATGCAAAATATATGTTGTCGCACCTACCTGTGACAGGGAGTGTTCTGTTACAGGTGTTCCGTTTACTTCCAGCAGTTTATCACCGATATGTAACATGGACGATTCAGAGCTCAAGTTAATGCTGTAAAGGAAATTATTTCTTGTTATCCAGCATACATTTCGCAAAGATAACCTGATTTGGCGGTTTTCCAACTTTTCACACAAGTTAAATTTGCCCAATTGTTGTAAAATATCCACAAACTGGAATGCAAGGTAGTCAGACACCTACTCCGTAATGTGAAGACAAGGCTTCCTTCCATTGCGAGAGCGTCTCTTGTGATTGTGATGGGACGTACAGTGGTCTCTGCTGACCTGTATTCCGCTGTAACACCCGTTTGGTGTAGGTGGGATCTCTATGAGTTGTATGGAATGTGGGGAACCCAGTATGGGACTCATGTGTTGCTTGTAACATTCCCCGCTGAAAGACAAGATAATTATCAGGATTTAATAAGTGCGTACACAGCCTGAAAGGAATCATTTTGTAAACCATACAGTTGATACGCGTATCATTTCTTTATCATTTTAAAATGGTCGCAAAAGGGTGGTGCGACGTTCGCTGCGAAATGATTTCTTTCAAACCACAAAATATTGCACAAGGCGCATTTGAAACCCTTATTTTTACCTCACTGCTTTTAAAGAAAGATGTCTTTTCATGGGATTTGGTTCTCCAGTCTTGTTGCACCTGTTGCCAATTCAGTGCATAGTTTTTGTCCACAAACATAAATAAAAATTCTAACAATTCTGAAGGTGGTCTGCATGAGGACGTCACAACAAATTTTCTACAAGATCTGGTGAGTGGTCACAAGGTTTTGCACATTGATATCTACACTGCCTATCACTAATATTTTCAGATTAAAACATTAAAACAGTTGACCTTCCGACTGAACTTCCTATTCATTGCTTATAACCTTTGTGTGTATAATGTTCACACTGACCGAAACCGAGACCGAGACCAAGACGAACAAACTCGATAAAGTACCCAAATGGCATTGGTCTTGGTCTCGGCCTCTGTCTCTATTTCTGTCCAGTGCGGCAGTTTCTGAACATTACTACAGAACTCGATTCCACCGATCTCTCGCTCTAGGTCTCAGTATCGGTCTTGGTTGCGGCCAGTGTAAGCACACCATAAAACTGAGAATCTCCAAGGAGATCTAAACATGAACTTTACGGGATTGCTTTTTAATTTTTCTTTGAAGTTTATAATCCATAGCCTTCCAGGAAAATGATCAATATTATCATCTCAAGATCTTTAAATTTGAATGTTTGTAGTTTAATTACAAGATTTTAAAGTCAATCTTTAATCACGAGTTGAAAATTTCATACCTCATAAATTTCTTCCTCTAATTTATTAGTTTTCACTTTCTATCTATTTGCACTGTAAAAAATTCAGTTTCCGGTTTTTTTTATCTGTTTACTTTTCAACGATAAAAATATATATCATCTATGGTATGTTGAAGCATTAAATGAAGTGTACTTGCACAAATTTATAAACTAAGAATGCAACAAAATGACACTTCATATATTCATATATTCTCAATATATTCCTCAAGGATATGTATTTACGTCATTCAACTTTTCAACAAACTAAGGAGTCTCCAATTATAAACTTCATAAATTCCTGCTATCTCTAGGCAGTAAAAACAATACAACTATAACTTGCCCCGACAACTAAACAATTTTATGCGCTTTTATTATCTTGTCGCTCTGAAGTGATTTTAGTGCTGCAAATAGTAATAAGGTGCCTTTATATCAAAACGTGGCTCACTGGTGCTTCGAGTAAAATGCCTTTTACAATTATTGCATGTAAACATCCTTTTGCTGACCATTGCTCCAAACACCAAACACAGGTGGAGTGTTTGGTTTCTGAACTAAGTTTTGATAAATATAATTACAGGATGTAGTTTTCAGCATGGTACACTACCAAGTACCCCTGGCAAAATAAGAATTCCTAAAAAGAGTATTTTCACCATTTCTGCCAAATATACACAAGTGACTTCAAAACTGGCACGCTTCTTCACCCACGGAATATCTCAATCCAACACTGCTTCGTTATTTTCATCGGCCACCCGTTTGCCAAAACTTTTAGCAATTCGATTGCAAATTGTAAATTTTGTCCGAATGTTTCAGTTTCAATCGAACCCATAGTAACTGAATCACTTACCAATACAATTTTGATCGTTCCACTAAGGCATAAGTTTCCCCATCTCCTATAAAACTATCGCAGTGGCAGCACGCGAAACATTCAGGATGATACTTGTGATCTCCAGCAACCTGTCAACAGAAATACATGTGCAACACAAAACGTAGAAACGACTACAAATATTGCTGTCGACATATCATCCAAAATGTATGTATGATTCATGTTTCCAGTTCACAGTCAATTGGTTTACCTTCTGCTTCCGCAGTTTTCTGAGGACATGGTGAACGTAACGTGTAAACGCCTCGCAACGCGGTCTCTTTCGTTGCCTCATCTTGTTTGACGACGAAACTCAATCGCAAGGTGATATTCTGGATGGTCATATTACATCCTTGTTCCTGAACCACAAATCTAATTTGTTCTCGCACTGCACAAAAAACCCCTCTCTTATCCAGAGTACTGAAGTCTCCATTAACGTCTAATTACTCGACTGAGATTATCACGACATGTATTCGCTACCGGGTTTTTGGTTGTTTTTTTTTGTGGTGGCTTCAATGAATGGTTCACTTTGTGCTAAATAAACCATTTTGACAAGGATAATTTTGAAGGTAAACAAAAGAGCTGAAAAAACCATCATGCCAAACGTTGAAAACATCATGCCTTCCAAATCTGAAGTATCCATTTCGTGAAGCTTTATCTCTGGAGAGGTACACAAGATACCCGACAATACCTGACAAGTTTCTGTTTTCCCATCGTCGCGACGAAATCATTTTCTATTGGAAAACTAAGGACACTTATGCACGACACTGACTAGACAATGCTACTAAGGAAACATGTGTGTATTTTGATTATCTTTTAAGTTACTCAAGCAGTAAGCAGTAAAGGTAGGTTTTAATTTGCTACAAGGAACCAACAGAAATTTGCATTACATAGATTTTGTCTAAGTGTTCTGATTATGTAACTTTTATGCGGCAGGATATATTTCTTATTTGCATCACACGAGACATTGAACCGCAATGGGAAAAACCGAACTGCAACCGAAACCTTATCTACGCGGATCGGACCATGGAAAACCGTCTGAAGACTTCAACCGTATAACCAGCGTCCAGGCTAAGGAACATGGAATATAGAGTGAAAGATATTTGTATGTACTCACCATAACTGGTCCGGATATAATATGTCCGCATTTGTTACATGCCTCGCCAAATCTGGTCCAGTAGTCATCCCTGCAAAACAGACGTCCATCCCGTTCAAAATACCAGTCCGACAGACACCCTCTGCACACGCTACATCTGTCCAAAACCAAAAACGAAAAGGTTTAATTTATTAGGAAGCATTTAACCTAACAGGTGTTCAAATGTCAGTCTAGACACATTCATATTTTCGATTTCGCTGTTGATGCAAATTCTGTGCAAAACACTTTGCATGTTTATCTGTTTTGAGCATCGATTGATTTCTGATGTCGTTTTAAAGTCACTGCTTGGAACCTTTATTGCCTCCAAATACGATTGATCCTAAGACTGAGTTCTACACCTGCATCACTATATTAGAATTGGAGCGACCGACCAGCAGAGTGCATTCTCAAACAGAGAACAAGTATATTTAGTATTTTATTTCCGAAACGCAAAGAAGACAATACCCCCATGAGTGTGTTCACTTACCTGCCTAGCAAGGCTACATTTGTGATCGAATATGATATTTATCTGTCACAGAAAGTCGTGTCTCAGTAAATTTACACTGAGCTTTTGTGCCGCATTACTTCTAAAATGAGAAGCCACTAAGCTTTCTGTTTCGTCCGTTGGGATCAATCTGTTTAAAGATGTTTTCATCTGTGTAAATTACGTTTGCCATGGTGGGTTCTGCGGACCTCGAGCGTGGTTCGAAGTGTTCACTGGGCAATATCCCGTCATCGCACTCCTCCAGACTGACTTGAGAAAACCACTTCATGTCCTAGATTCACCCATTAATAGACCCCTTGGAGTCCGTTTAAATGATCCTTCGAGGTTAAATGTTACTCAATTACAAACGCATTGAGTACGAACACACAATTCTCAATTTAGGTTAAAACAAGGCATTAGCCAATTCTCATCGATTTCCTGTACAATTCATGGATCGTAAACATGATCAATACGATTACCTAAATCTACAGAAGACGGATCTATTATTGTGTCACACCCATGTAATTCAACCTGCACAATATGCAGCAGTGCTTCCAGTGTCAGAAAATGCAATGTCTCATGCAAAAAGTTGATCAACCAGGCAAGAGTTTACCAAAAACAACATAAATATTTGATATTTCACAATTCTACAACACTGCAAATAGCGGAACAAGGGTTACGTGTAATAGGCACCTGCAAGTGATACTATAAGTTACATTCTAGTTAGGAGGCGTACCACCACGGTGTAGCATCACTCGCTCTCGTGTCCAGAGGGGAGGTGCCCCCTGTCCTGTCTGGGGGAGGGGGAGGAGGTACCCCTTGTCCTGTCTGGAGGAGGGGAAGGAGGTACCCCCTGTCCTCTTCAGGGCAGAGGGGGGTATCCCCTGTTCTGTCTGGGGGGGGGGGTACCCCAGTCTTGGGTAGGGTACCCCCAGCAGACCTGGGACAGGACTTTGGACAGGACCAGTAACAGGACTAGGGGTAGCCCCCCCCCCCCTCCAGAACGGACCTGGGACCAGAGGCTGGGGTACCACCTGGAAAGGACCTGGGACCTGTGGACCCCAGGTTGGGGTACCTCCCACCTCCTGTGGACAGACACATACCTGTGAAAACATTACCTTACCTCGCACTTTGTACGCGCGCGGTAAAAATGTGCTAAAAATTTAACTGATTGTGGACTTTCCCAGAAGTATATAAACTCCACTCATCACGGCCGAGTCTTGTGCAGCAACTGACAGCATTGGATTTAATATGCTATAATAGGGAATTTGTTTTAATTATCATTTTCTGCTTTTACCTTGGCAAAAAAGGTATTACAGAAATGCTAAAACACTTTTGTTTTTGTGATTGCCCAGCTGGAACTCGATCATGTCTCAATGTTAATTTAAGTTTAAAAGTTCTCAAAAGATTCATCCGGAACCATGTATATTTTAACAGCGTGGCTTAAAAAGGACTAGAATTACACGAAAAGTTATTTAATATGTGCAACAGAAAAACTAATCCAAACAGTATTTTCTTTTTGGAAGAATGTGCATGTCACCAATTGTTTTTGCTCTGAGGTAACAATTGTATGACATGCCATCACATGTGATCTCATGATTTCCAAAAACCAGCACCACAACTGTGACTCACTAGATTCACTGTTTTCCCAAATATTAAATCAAGCAAGTGGCATTTTGCTGCGCTCCTATTCAAACACGGATATTTACCATGGCGGTAAACACAATGAAATGAGCCTACTTATATGTGAATTGATTAAACTGAAATAAGCCGGCATGAAATTTTCTCGAATAAGCTCATGGGGAATATTACTACAAACAATTGAAAATTATCTAAAATGTCATGAGATTGTTCTTATTTTTGTCGTAGGCCTTTTGTGCATTTGAAAGAAGAGCTATCACTGACTTTCAGAGACTTATAGAGCTCAAAGCGCCCACGCCACGCGTACTCTATTGAAACTACACAGGCAATATTCTTCTCAAGGATTAGATTGTTGTCTTCAACAAAATGTCACAATCTAAAGTGAGAAAAATATTGTAGAAAAAAATGTAAATTTAATAAAACATAAAAGTCGTCAGCTGTTAAATGTCTGAACCCTTTTTCATTTCGCTCTTACAGTTGAATGACGATTCTATGGCAGTGAACAGTTCAATCGTAAATGTGCGCATTTATTAAATCGCAATCAATACATTTTTTCTGTGAACAGATGCATCAAGTCCTAATCTCCTTCTTTAGGAACTTTCGCTTTGCAGTACTACTTATAACTGTCTCTGCAGGGTCCATACAGATATTCACTGTGGCAAATTTAGTTTGGCTTGAGCCAGAATATGGACACGAACACAGTATTTCAGATCATTAGGACCAATATTGATACCAAATGTTGTGGGGCACGTTCATACATGATGAGCAGACAACTAACGCTCAGTGCAAGGAGGCGATTAAAATATCACTAAACTAGACCTTTACGTGATAATGTTACGCACCTTAATCCGCTGTTGGAAGAAACAACTCCTCTTCGTCTAACTCGACTTGCAACACTTCTATCCACCCTTAATAACGATTCAGTCATAATTCTTTTTTTGAAAAATTACAACCAAAATCAATATTTTATTCCGTTAGTCTTTGTACAAAACGTAAGATGGTCGTCAATCCAAAGTAGCATCGGTTTTAAAACATTAGGTCTATCAACACCAAATACGTCGCATGAATCTGGATGGTGTTACACGATATGTCCTCGACACAATTCTATTTCAACAATTAAATTCTAAAAATAACGGCAACTGCATATCCCGACAGCTTAGTTTTACATTCTGAACATAGTGGGAGAAATTTCCTATTAAATGCATTTCACAATCATGTGCAGCTTTATATATGGCACAGCGTTGAAAAGCACTTTCTGAGGTGAACCGCACTTTTGCAGTCTTTTATATGTTCAAAACACGTTTATGATGACAATAAGCTTTCAAAGTGCGTGTAAATTTAAACAACAATCTCCTTCGTTGATAAAAATTTGAAGAACAAAGGGTTATTGGATCAAGGTAATACCAATCTTGGGCTATTTCATGTGTGTAATGTCTTATCACGATTATCCTTCAGGGGTTGTTTTAAGAATATCAATAAAAGGAATCTTTTTCTTGAATACTTGTTTTAAAATTTTGGGATGTGCTGACTGAACCAAAAAGGAATAATTCGTTGATTTCTTTCTCGTTCTTCTGTGATGACACAAATGAACTTGCTGCCAAGAAAACCAAAGCCAAGAAAAACAAAGCAACTATTAAATCACTCCAAAAGCACGATGCTTGTGATCAAAACCAGTATTTCTTGTTCGAATAAATTCGTTCAATTGGAATAAAAGAAATAATGAACGACCCCTTCTATAAAGTTGTCGCTCTTGACATTATTGTGTCAACAGTCAAGTGTGAGATTTATAAATTACGTAAATGTACCGCGAACATAGATATAAAATACTTCGAGATAATTAAATCTCAACGTCACAAGACATAAGCAACTGGAAATGATCTGATCTCTTTCAATGGGCAGAATAGCAGAATGTCGGTCTTACGGCATGTTACTCTTCAAAGGATAAAATATTAGCACCAACTGACAAAGTGAGGGGTCAAATATTGTGAGTACATGAGAGTTTTATCTGACATCTATCATCAACAATATTCGTTTCTGATTCTTTACACAATTTTGGACGAAGGCAAGTCTCATAATATTCTTGAAAGAGCAAGTGCTATCCCTGTTAGGTGAATTACCCAACACAAAGTGTGGGTATGTTTAAAGGTGTACAGTAGGTAGATTATTTTCCAATAAAAATATTCTACTTTTTACGGTAGTTCCTATCGATTTCTTACTGATTTGCACATGACGTTCACTTATCTACGTTCATGTGGACTGTGATCGTCATCATTTAGGCACACATTATTGCTCCAAACAGAATATCATTTGTTACAACATATTTAACCTCAGGTAGTTATACAGTAGACAAAACAGATATGCAAAGAGCATTTTTGCAATCCCTCTTTTGCTCACAACACAAGGGCCTTTACACAGGGACCAAAGTGCAAATGTCTCAAATCATAATCTGCTGAACTGTTTTAATTAAATCAAAACATTAACCATGTGTCAGTAATCTTCTGCTACTTATGTATACACAAATTTTATTGAGTTTTATTTTGATGATATGAGACGTAAATAGTAAGAGTCAGAAATTTAAAGATAATTAAATCATCTCTGATAACCCTGTACAGCCAATTTTTAAACCTTTTTTGTACACATTAACACTTCTTAAGTTGGACTTCAGATTTGAAGGAGACAATTTACCCCTTCTTCCCACGAAAAATGGAAAAAAACTTGGGTTGCATTGGACTGTGGCAAGTTCGTCTTGAACCTCAATCGTAGGGTGCCTCATTGTATATATTATTCGATGAACTTTAATCGAGTCACAAAATTGGCTATGAATATTTGAGCGTCGTTTTCTACCGTTTAAAACGGCAAAACGTTTTCTAGTCGTGCCAAACGTCTCTACATAACATTACGTGTTAAATATTGGCAGTAGATTTCTACGAAAAATGCAACAGTTTCAAAAAATTCAAAAAAAAACAAGTGTGTAAAAATACCTGAAACATGTGGAATGCCAGCCACTTCCAAGAGCCTCCACGAATTCCTCTTCTTCGATCACATTCTCACAGCACTTACACACTACAATATATTAACATTTTAATTAAACGTTTAAGCTTTTTACGGAGCACAGTTTCTTTGGCAAAATGTTACAACATAAGGAAACATTTGTATTTATAAATTTACCTTCTGATTCATTCATTCTGGTATAATTGTAAAAGTTATAAGTCATTGGTTCAGGTTTTGTACTCATTCATGTGTAATTTCAAAAAAATCATTCATCTTTCAGCATCCACCCTTTCATATTGAAGCGTCACAAAATGGATTGTCGCAAAATTCGTCTGCTCTGAGTTACCTAAAAACGCAAATGCTCACTTGGACATTTCGCTAAGCATTCTTGTTAAACCTTCATACCTCGGTTGCACTCGCTTCCTTAGCGGATTTGGTGGTGGCGGGGAAATTTGTTTAATTTTCATGGGGCTTTTGAAAAGAAAATTATCAAAGAATTCAGGCCTACAACAGATGCTGGCTTGAGAAATCAACTAATAAACTAAGCAGTCGGCCAACCATCGCATCCCACAAAACCTCAAATCAACGACAGCGCTGTGCATAAACAACACCATAGTATTGCACTGAATAAATGTTTGGTGGCAAGTTTCACTGTGTACATGCATAATGAGTGTGGCGACATTTTTTTTAATGCTTGGTCCACTTCACAGTCACAAAGATATGTAGCCTAAAGTATCAACTCGGTACCACTGTCAAGCACCATCAATTAATTTCAGTTCTATTGCCTAGAAGTGCCACAAGAATGGCGAAACAAAACTAGGTGCTGACCCATACGGGCTTGGAAGAATTCTGTCATCCGTAAATAGATTGCTTAGCATAAAAATCGACACGCACACGACGATTTCCCCTTTCATGTTTTTCGTTTCAGACTGAATTTTATGTTTGATTTTGAAAATTGTATTCACGACTGTTAATACGTAACGAAATTCAGACCGTTATTAAGCCCGATATTATGAATGTTATTCTCCAATACAAAATAATTTCGGGCAGAATTTCGATGACAGGCTAAATTTCGTTACGTGTGGGGTCCTTCGCTCATCTTAATCCTGGATCCCCTAGCTGAAAACATACTTCAGTACCGAGCGATCAGGCTGTAACTTTATCCACAAATTACAGTTAATACAAGAAAGTCCTCCTGCGTGAACGCAAGAGGCATACCGACCGCAGCGTAGCAGTGCTCGCTCTGCTGTCCTATCACGGGGGGGGGGGGGGGGGGGGGTACCCCAATCCAGTGTTGGGGGAGG
>JBCAUG010631237.1:0-14061 GCA_038406175.1 Haplosyllis leylae | reverse complement strand
ATAGATAGCTAAATACATTATGTGTGGACAAATTACTATTCATAGATAATAGATTCCAGTATCCATGAAGCACTTGTATAATTCAACTAATTAGATGAATTCACCTAATTTCAAAACCAAAATAGGAAAAACACGAATATGAAGTGTGTGACATAACCCATTAGTACCAAAAAAATTCACGCAAGCCATTTTATCAATTTTCCCACATTTTCAACCTTGCCACTTAAATCATTCAAGGAACATTTTTTAAGTAAGTTAAATGTTACGGTGTCACATTTTATTAGCATATAACTTATGCTCGTGCTACGCACTCGCATCTTATATGCTAATAAAACACTTCACCTAAACATTTAACTAATACATAAATTGCAATTTCACATTTATCATTGTGCATCTGAGATGATTTCCCCACATATAATCACTAATTATTTAAAGAAAAATGCATTTCGAATAAGCACAGGTAACTTATAATGTTTTTGAAATGAAATTGTATTTCGTGGTCAAGTTTCTCTGTCCTCAAACTAATTTGGACGTGCCTATGCTGCCGGCAGGTGTAGTCACCATTATGTGAGTTTTTCTAAGAATCTAGCTGAATGTATGGATTTTGGCAGAGGTCAGTATCCTTAGTAGGTTTTCAGCTATTTATGTTTGTTATAACTGAAAAATTAAATTTTATGTCTGCCAGATCACATATCGTGAAAAACTAGATGATTCTTGGTATTTCCTCGTCTGAGTCTAAGCCAGTTTAATCGAAACAGCAAAGTGCTCGCAGCACATCCAGCAAACACCCGAGGGAGACAGCAGCAGTACCTGAAAATTACTAAAAATTCTATTCTACAGATTCTATAGATTCTACAGAATTTAATTAAGAAAAATTTAAAAGTCCAACTCAGCGTGTTCTTGGCATTTTACATTTTGTACCGAATTTCTTCAGATTTAAAAGAAGAAACAGTAGTGTTTGTTTTATGAACGCATGGCTACGGTACCATGTAGCGCACAGCGCTTGAGATAATAATCGCTGCTAATTTGGTCGGGATTACAGAACATTCAGAGGAACGTTAAAGATGTCCCCAAACCAGATGATCTCAACAACCGTAAAATTTCCAACAAATACACAATAGTTCCCCTCAAATTATACAAAGTTGGCAAATTGTGTGCAATTAGTAATTAGCAAACATTACAAATGCTAGATAGAACAAATAGTACATATTTAAACTGTTTTCAACTGGTGGCTATGATGTAAGGTGCGCGTTCTGCGTACCTTTCCACGAGAGTTAGAGAGTAACTCTTAGGTTGGTGTAAGTGCATTTATTCTACTCTGGCCCTACTAGCGGTGCGCTCTATATATATACACGGGTATATACCTGGCTGCTATAGGCCAGTCTGGTCCAGATCTAGGGTGTGGGCAGAGCCCTCCCTGTGCATGCTTAAGCATGTATAATACCCTGCATGGGGGGTCTTATTTTAGTCGAACAATGGTAAACTTCTGAAAATAATTTAGCGTTTTTCGTTTCAAAATATTAAGAGTTTATGAAGACCGTATATTGTAAAGCACACCCATTTGGATTTATTTACCAGAGATTTCTTGAAAATGACAATAGAGAAGTGCTTGACAGTATTCAGAAACTGCCTTGAAGTTTGTAAAACATACAGAAATAAACAAGTAGTATCAGCATCGATTCAAAGCATAAAGTTATGTTCTTTGTAAGATTGACATTGTAAAACATGTACATATCTTAATTCTAATATTATTCTACAAATTGAATTATTCAGAATAATTTTTCATAGACCACATAATAGTAGCGTTTCAGAAATATTTGTGCCATGAAACAGAACAGCAAAAATAGTGAGTATCCTTGTTTCAAGACACAATATAAGGATAAGAAAGTACTATTCATAACCACATAATAATAGTAGCATTTCAGAAATATTTGTGCCATGAAACAGAATAGCAAAAATAGTGAGTATCCTTGTTTCAAGACACAATATAAGGATAAGAAAGTACTATTCATAATTGGTATTAACAATGGACAAATTAAAGGTTTGTTCTTATCGGAAAATATATGGATTTGACCTGTACATCCAAGTCAGCAAAATTTTTGTTTAGAAATAACATCAAGAAATATCATGCTAAACTAAACATGTTAAAAGTAGTGTAAGACATGTTGTAACCTGTTGCAATTCTGATATAATGCTTCTAAGGAAAATTTTGCAAAGCATTCACTGAAAAATGCAGTTCTGCAAGTGGTTCCAACTAATCTGGACTATGACTAGGATCTTTGGATATGGGCATCTGGAAGAATTATCATTCCCAGTGATAAATGGATTTCTGCATAATTACAGATGTGTCATCAACATTGTTTAAATCATCTGTAATTAGGATGGTTGTTACCTATTCATGTGCAATGATGGCAACATTATGGCTGAAAAATCTAATAGTTAGTCGCAACTTCCGATCATCTGCATTATGATCAGATGGTAATTTGTGAAGTTTGTGATGTTATTCATATACATGACTTAAATACTAATACATAAAATACATTTTAAACAATATCAGACTTTTCTGTCCGGTTATAATACTTTTTCTTAAACAGTAGGTACAATACAAGAAGTCTTTCTAACCCATTTTTATCTCACTTGTATTTTTGAGACAAAAATTTGCAACATTCAAATAACTATTGTGGTGTGGTGTCAAGAAAAGAAAGAATATGTACAACCCAACGAATTATCCACTGTGCTTCGAAGTCCTATTGAAGCTTATTCTTAATTCTAAGTACTAATATAAACTTATTATATATAACATGCTGGTTTTGTGACCAGTAATTATACAAATAACTACTGACAATGATAACATTATTCGATGTTGTTAAACCTTAAACACTAATATATATTGAATACAATATTTTATTCTGTAATTCTTGAGAACTTTGATCTGTTCTGTTGATGACATCTCATTAGCGTCAGTCATGATGGGATCATACATTAACCTGTCAGTATATGTCTTTATTCTGTATTGTTTCTGGTTTTGTTCAACACTTTAATTTTGAGAAGAACTTCAAACAGCTTTCTATGAAAAGAATATCGTACTGTGCTAGCAGTGGTTTAAATTTCTTGGATCTCTGTGTCTGATAACATGTTTGAATTGTTCATTATAAGACAGTGGACATTTTAGAATGTGTGACCAAAAGGTCTCAAATGAAGGTGATATTGTCTACTAAGACGTGTGGCCAATTGGTCTCAGATGAAAGTAATATTGGTTGCAAGAGGTGTGGGCAATGGGCCTCAGATGAAAATAATATTGGATAAAAGGTAAACTATCATCTGATTCATCCAGATTATCTGACAGATCTCTACAAAGGGAAGAGCAAACAAAAATTCGTCAAAAATTGCCCCCAGTACAGTTGGAACCCAGGACCTTCAGATCATCACTCCAATGCCTTACCAACTGAGCTGGGTAGGAATCTGTTGGGCAGGAGATCTCTGAAGTGAGCTTTGTTTCATGCACCACTTCACATGTTGGACTTTGTTCATTTCTAGAAGCAATAGAGCACGACTTTATAAAGGCCTGATTCACATTTTCTGAAGTGAGCTTTGTTTCATGCACCACTTCACATGTTGGACTTTGTTCATTTCTAGAAGCAATAGAGCATGACTTTATAGAGGCCTGATTCACAGAGACAACCAAATAGTGATTTAGCTCAGTTGGTAAGGCATTGGAGTGAGGACCCAGAGGTCCTGGGTTCCAACCCCACTGGGGGCAATTTTTGACGATTTTTTTTTTGTTCTTCCCTGTATGAGGATCTGTCAGATAATCTGACAGAAGGGTGTATCGTGAAAAACCTGAAAAAGTGCATAACATTGTCTAACTATGCAAACAAATCATGACACTTTAACTTCGTGTCTGTAACCCTATATTTGGTGTATGGAAACAAATTAGTACGTTTATTTCTCATATTAAGTCATACTATGTCAGCATTTCAAAGCATTGAAATAGACCACATTCTCATCTATATTTTAAAAACAAATTGATGTCATGGTCATCATCAATGTTACATTTTTATTATACTTTTCTGGCTGAGTTTCTTGTGAACTCTTGACTTAGCAGCGTTCAGGTGATACGGGTTTCCTTGTTTTTTGTTCTTCTACTCTGTAATAAGGTTCCGTGTTACTCGATGTTATGTGCACCAGCGTATTAAAATCCATGTCAGGTAACATGAGAAACTTCCTGATTAGGAATGAACCGCAGGATTAATTACCGTACTTTTTACTCTTTTGTGAGGCCCTATGGTAATTTGAAGCACCTTTAGGCTACGTGCTTTGAAAAAAACATCCACAGTTCTTCAAAGTACTACATTTGAAGAGAATACATCGAATAATTTGTGTAATGTTAAGGTTGCCGCACTTACTTGACCGAATGAAATCAATTATAATGGAGATTGTCGACAGGGAAAAAGAAATCACTTAGTTAAGTTTGAGGAAGATTCACTATTCTGTATTTAAGTATTTGATTGATAAATTTTGGCTTCCAGGTCCATTGAAATCAATGATAATCTCTATTCTACTCAACATTGGCATGGTGAAATTTCTTTAAACTTTACACTCTGTTTCAATTGTTAGAATGGTAATTTTTCCTATAAAATATTTAACTACAAAATTGCCTTCTTTCTAATTATAATTTAATTCAAATATAATTGAGTCCCCCAAGAACTTTCTGTGGATAACTGACATTTGACATCCATTGCTATTTGTCAATGGACCACCATAATGCATTGCAATTGACAACATTTCAATTAGGTTAAGGAGGGTAACAGTTGAGTTTTTCCGTAATTATCATTGAATTCGATGAATTCAATGAATTTAAAATTTAGTGATGTCACTAAAAGAAGGTCACCTACATTTAGTGACTGTCAACATGTGAAAAAAGATAACATTTAGTCTTTATTATTGCTTACTACCTATGTTTTCTATTTTGTGGCACATTATTAAATACAACCTGTCATTTGTAATTTCATTCATAATTTCAGTATATTTATGGAGAAAGCTTTGCATTTTATCTTACATTGACCTGCTTATTTCATAGACACATCACCATGAATCCATTTCAATGAATTCGATGAAAACATTATGGAAAAACTCGAGTACCGCCAGTGGTCAATGAAGTGTAACTCTGTGTTTTGGGGATCCCACAGGGATCCAACCAAGCGTGTGGCCAATAGCCACAGATCAGCCAATCATCTGCTGATCAATCCAGTATTTAATGCTTTGTACTGTATAGTACAAATGTTTATATGCGGAACCACGAATTCAAGAACAACTAGGCTAAAATGCCGTAACAGTAAGCTAGGCTTAAATGCCATAGGCTATAGAGAGCAACCAACTTATGTAGATTGTACAGAACTACAATAAATAGTTTAAACTGAAGATAACTCTTGCTTATGAGGAACGGACATAAGATCCCATCAAGAGATCACCGGTAACAGAGGTAAAAGTGCCCGAAGCACTATACAGTCTCAGCCATACCTGAGACTCTACCGCCGCTCTACATCAGACCAGAAAAGGACCTCGCACTATACGTGTCATGTCTGTCGCCCACTTTCATGGGGATGTCACGGGCACTCATTGCACTGGAACTGCCTTTTTTACCAACCATCTACGCTTGCCAATTGTTCCCACCCCCAGGTATGGAGCCCATACGACCATGTCCCCTCTCTCCAGAAAGACCAAGTAGGGGCCTCACTAGAGGCAGGACCAGTCAGGAACGAGGTCCCACCCCTCACAGATGG
This sequence comes from Haplosyllis leylae, assembly GCA_038406175.1. Lineage (NCBI taxonomy): Eukaryota > Metazoa > Annelida > Polychaeta > Phyllodocida > Syllidae > Haplosyllis > Haplosyllis leylae. The sequence goes on along the minus strand of JBCAUG010631237.1, from coordinate 8,278 downwards.
AATGGGAACAGGGCCGTAGTTGGTTTTGCTTCGCAATGTTAGAGGGGGCTGTTTTGTGTGATTCAAACAGATACAAGAAGCAGTAACAGTTTCAGGACAAAAATATCTAAAACTGCATATGAAATGCGGTTTTGGGAATCCTCACAATTCAAATTGTAGAATTTATGATTATTCAAGGTAATCAACCCCTGCTGAAATGTGTACTTCAATAAATAGCTGATACCCACAAAAGCAGAAGACTGTCAGATCAGCTAGATCTAGCAGAATTCAATTGACTTCCTTATAAACGCATAACAGTGAAAAATCGCATATGAAGCTGATCACCACTGACTCTACATTAATCATTCTTATGTTTTCCCTAATAATTTAGGTTCTACAATATGCCTATATGCTAATCACTTCTCAGGTATTATTTTTTCTGATATTTACATATTTAGAAAACAAAAATTCAAAAAATTGATTGCAGATGACGTCGGTTAAGACAATTCAACTTAAATCAATTTTAATCAATTTGAATTAAGTTCTTTAAATGTTAATGAATTGGATTAAGCTCGAATGAGGTTTATCAGCATTCATTTGCGCTCAATTTCGGTTTGTTAATCAACCTGTCATTATGCAGAGCTCAATGAGGAGCCTTGATACAAAAATATATCGAAGCAAACTTCTCATTAATTGCGTTTCTATTTTTAAATATCATATTTTGGTTGTGCAAGTGTCTCGGTGAAATCATCAAAATGATTTCATTTCCAGTGCTGCTTTTTTGGTTTTTTAATAATGTTTCTCCAAATACTTTGGTCGACATGATACCCGATGGTAGTAATATCTATTTTATATCATCGTAACTGGCTCATTGAATCTTCTAAGCCCATAGAATGTCGTGTTTATAGATATTTTCTAACGGCTCCGAGTTGTGTTACAGTTTTTTTCTCAATAGTGATGTCGGATATCATTTAGAATATAATGTTAATACATCATCTGAAACAAGAACCTGCAAGAATCTGCTTCATTGAGGCCTATTTAAATTACCGGGATTAAATAAGTATCATATTCTAAATTGTCAAACTTTTAATCCAATCACTTTTCTCCTTAGACTCTGTTAAAGCCTCTGCTAGTAGCCAGTCAGCCATGAGCCTTTTAGGGATCTGTGGACATTGGCAAAAACGACCACTAAGTCTTCAGTTTCACCTGAGGGCCTGTAATGCTGGAGATTCTGTCAGGTGTTCCTGGCACGAGAGTGCTCAAGTGGCTGAATTAAGCCTTTGTGAGTGAGATACCCACAGAAAGTTAGGAGAGTAGTTCTCCTCCTAAGATGCATCTGATGTATCTTTTACACTGACTTGTTTTCAATAATTGTTCTATCCTTCAGGTTGCACTTGACAGAAAAATAAGGATTGCGGCTGGTGTATTCCTAAATTTCTTGCTTTAGTTCAAATCATTTTGGCCAACAATAATTAATTTGAAATGAACTAAGTTGATACAAAATATCTAAAGTGCCTAGAATTAATTTATCATGAGAAATTTCATGCAATGATTTACGAGTGAAACTCGGCTTCAAAGATTTTACCTTCGAACTACCAGATTATTTATTCAGAAGATTCCATGTAAATGACAAAAACAAAGTTTTAGGTGGTCTCGCAGCATTACCGGTGTAAAGACGGCCTCAATGTATTATTGGATAGGACAGAAAATGTAGCAAGACAATATGACTGGGAAGAACTACAGCAAGTTGTGTGATGTGAGCAGTTTATTCCGAGAATATCTCTCAGTTTTCTTTTTGGAAAAGCACACTTCTTGAAAATGGCCGCAAGTTTTCAGATCTAATAGGCAAATGTCAGTGGAATTTGGTCCGAATTAAAAACATCTACTAAATTAATACACTGTACAACAGGTAGCACTGCTGCAACCTGAACCATTCTGAAAGATTGCGATCATCATAATCAACAGGTGGTTGCTATTTGAAACGTGCTTCAAAAGAACCAACTGTTCCTTCATTCAAAGAACATAATTTTTAAAATATAAATATAGTAAATACATGAAGTGAAAAATTTTTGCATTCAAAGACAAAAAAAATCAACAGAGTAATTATCTGGTCGCACTCCTAATGGTTGAGTAGATGAACGACCCTTTGGCAGTATAGAAACTCCTTTTGACAGCTTCATGCTGTTGGTCATTCGAAGCAGATGTTACTAGGTCTTTCAATCTTGAATATACGACAGGCAAGTTCATACAGAACTTTTAAGCTATTTCAGACGATTACAAGATTACAAGAGTTGCCAAATTAGAGAGGAACATAATTTCCTTTTGGAGAAGTTTCGTGCTGCAGTTAAAAGTTTTGGGAAATCTGGTCGGGAAAAAAACGAAGTTTGGCTTTACCAACCGGAAGTAATTTTAGAGTTTCATATGGAAGGAATTCATTGGACCACAACAGTTATCTCCATGGTGAAAATCCTAAAGTGAAGACCACTACCTTCACAGACAACCTATTTTCTGTAAAAGACCGAATCATTTATTTGAAGGTTATTCAGAAATCATAAGTACCCATGTTCTTGCATGTGCCAAAGGATTACAATGCTGTCATGCTGGTCGTACAGCCTTTACTTAATTGACAGCAACTGTTTACGCAAAGACAAAGCAGGGAACACCGGATTATGTTTTATTGGTTCTATTGAAACAGTTATATCAAACTGCATTTTACCAGGAAACAGGATTTCGAACTGGGACTGGATTTACATTTTTGCTTTCAATCTTTTAAAAAGATATTTACCAAACTGATGAGGGCAAGTGTAATGTCATTTGCAACACACTTAGTGACATCAGATGCTGAGATTTCAGGAAATCAGCAGAATATATGATTCAAACAGGGATTAAGACGCATCATTAAGCCAACGTTATTGAATTACGTGTGATCGCTTGCTGCTGACGTTGAAAAGCCACATTGAATGTAGCTCGGTACACCTTTGAGAGAACAACTGATGACAAATATATAAACTCGATAAGTTAGACTGCAAACTTTACCAGGAAAATGATAATGAAAATACAATGCCAAGAAATGGTGAAATAGGAGGCAAGCATTGTGGAACATTTCAGCCGAAATCGAAATATTAAAATGATACGAAAAAGAAGGTTGTTACGAGGTCTGTTACGACACACTCCGTCAGTGGATTCCAACTATTTCTGTTTAACACTGAGGTAGGAAATCCACTTTAAACACTTTCTTTACGTTCGTGCTGACAATAATCTAATCGAAATCAAATACTCTTTGAAAAACGTTAAATGCGAGCGTTTCTAGATCTATGCGAAACTGTGGCAACTTTTCAGGATAACGTTTACATAAAGTGCATATTTTCTATCTATAATTACTTAGACGCATGAGTATATCGGATAATGTAGTCATAAATGAGTTTAACAGGTCAGATTACAAGGTCTTTCCTAATACGCATTGATCATTGTCTACATCAAAGCTAATAAGACACTGTGAGAACCGTAAAGTGACCTTTCTGCTAGCCTTTGTCAGAACGCTTTTTTACACTGGTAATGTTCTACAAAAAATGAAGAACTGGTTTTTTTGGTCTATGATTGGCTTTCTAACTACGATTTTTTAAACCTGATTTCTTTTCTACTTAGACAACCTGAAGGAACATCAAACGAATCTGACATTTGCGATGGTTTTCAAAAGTTTCTGACAGCATTTTATAATGGAGTGTATGGGGAGGATGTTGATATGACAAAGTTAGAAGGAATACAGGGAAATTGGAAGATTTATCACAAAAATAATACTCAACAATTATGGATAACATACTAAGTATCTGACCCAATTACAAAATGTGCAATTTATCTAGAGATGGTCAAGATATTGGCAGATTCTGGTGACTGAAATCCACTTCCTGCTTCACCTTCTTCACCTTCACCTTCTGTTCATTTCTATATGTAATCTCTCAGAAGCGTGCAACACTGTTTCCTATTGGAAGAAATGAGTGGCGGGTGCCTTTATACACAATTTTTCCCGTGAGAAGGAGCTGTCTGATTTGTCTGAAATTACTTTTAAACCTCAGTGAGGTGTAGAAACTAATTTTAAGCCAATATAAAGCTCAATTTCTCTCAAGAGTGGTGTATACTTTTCAAAGATCCAATCACCCCCATCTTGCCTTCTTTAAGAGAGCTATGATATCACTGTTAGACCATGTGGTCTCAAAAGTAAACAAAGAAAACAAAATGGCGATAGTAGATCTAAAATGAATGAAATAAGCCAAAAACCCCTCCAATTTACTGTGTATAATAAATTATTATTATTATTATTATTTGTATAGTATCTTGGCCATCCCTCGATGAATTGTACATTTTACAATGTGGATCAGATCTTTAATATGTTATCAATAATTGCTGAGTATTAGTTTTGGGATAAATCTTCTAATTTCACTGTATTCCTTTCAACCTTTTCATCATCCCCTGACAAAGGACATGAAGAAATTTCTCATGGTCTCCCATCATAAGAAACCAATCAAAAACTTTTAACAGCCATCACAAATATCATATTAGTTTGGTGTTCCTTCAGGGTGTTAAAGCTCAGCAGCTTGTTGGGTGTCAGAACCTAACTAATTATAAAATAGCACAAAGGAAAGATAATGAGCGAAAGTTCGGTTATTTTGAAGGTTTTCTACCTGTCACGGTGAAAAAATATGAAACCTGTAAAATGATGTCATTGGAAGGATTAATAGAAATGCGCAACCGGATCTTTGTGACAATGCACAGGAAATACTAAGCCTTAAGAGGAATGACTTCAGGGATAAAATAATGAATTTGATATCCCATCAATGGGTTTCTAGGATCCATTACATGAAGAACTCATTTGTTAATTAATAATGCGTTAATTGTACGGGTCAATTTGAAATTCGTACAATACCTGCTTCATAGCCTTTTCCGAGCACAATCAGCTCACGCAACCTGCGTTTTTCTCTGTGTGTCACAAAGACCTTAGCGTTCAATTCTATCCACCCATGGTTTCAGAAGCCAAGATTGAGTAGTGATCTACTTTAGAACATATTAATATCAGGTTTGTGGGAATATGTGTCGCGGACACTGGGTAGGATTACGACGCAGAGGGAGCCGACGTACATGCGGCAGGCCATACAGCAGAGACTTCCCACCAGATGGGGTCACTTATGTCTAGGTGTATGACATACTGGTGAAATCCTTTCTTAAGCAGGGCTGTTAACTGCAGTTCAACTGAACTTTACTAATGTGGTGTATTAGTTATGCAGCAGAGAGGTGGCTCTGTCCTGGCATTACTCAATAAACCAACAGCTCAGCACAAAAAGACCACCTGGCTTTGGTATGGCAGGCACTGTTATATGGTGTAGTGCTGACTGATAACTAATGACATGTAAATCGGCAACATATAAAAGAAACAAAACTAGATTCAATGTTGGTCCAGGGCAACACATAAGAGTGGGCCAGGGGCAGAAGTTACGGCTAAGGTTCTTGGAGGGCCCCTACTATGCATGCACATCAGGATGAATAGCATAGGTCAGATTCAAATCAAGGTTCTGACTACATTGCCATTTTTCTTTCTTGAATTCCTAGTGTCCAAAGACAATATTTACAAATCTAAAATGTGCAATCGGTAGAGAATTACTATTTGTATCCAACTGGAGATTTAAATTTCAATTATGTTTTAGAAATACTCAAACATCAATGAAAACAAAATCCAATGTAGGAAGAACTTACAAATGGCAATGTTTCAGGTTAACTTATTTATTGTATTTTATGATCTTAATCTAAATATTTAGTTGGAAAGAAATAGTAATTCTCCACCAATTGCACATTTTTAATTTGTAAATGTTGTCTTTGGAAACTAGAATCAAAGAAAGAAAAAGACAATGTAGTCAGAACCTTGATCTGAATCTGACTTGTGCGTAGAAGGGGGGGGGTTCGCCTATCCCCACGACAACAGCCCGAATGTCATGGAAAATTTTCCAGAGAACACTCATCATGATCCGCCTCACCAGCAACACACAGGTGACTGGTCTAGTGATTGACAGGTAGGCAGGGCTCTTGTCAGATAAAACCCCTATATCAGGATCAGTGCAGACTCTAGAAAGGTGAATTTCTGATACGACTCTGATTGTTGAACTTGAACTGAAACTTGTATATTCCCACAATAAATATTTCCTTCATGGGTTACCTAGACTTGAGGTAATTTGTGATTTTTTTGACACCGTGAAAAGAACCTGAGTGGAGTTTTTGCAATAGATTCCACGACAGTAAGGTCAATACCGTGATTTGCATCTTCAAGAAAATATCAGTACTATTTAGTTCCCCTAAAAGTTTATGGTCCACTACCTTTTTAGAAATACATTGCCATTGGCAATAGTTAACTTTAGAGCTAACGTTCAATGAGGCAAGACTTTTTACATGCTTTACATTTTGTCAATGAACACATGTCAATATTGGAAAGAACGACCTCAAGTCAAGCAGTCTTTCGTTTCGCTTGAATGCAAGCCTGTGTTGGTGTACAAATATGTTGAAATCACAATAATTAAACACAACACACCATGAAGGAACTTCAGAAAATTCGGACTAAAACGGAAATATTGTTGCATAGTTGGTCACTACTCATCGAGTCAAATCGACTCAAAAGTCCAATAATGTGTAAATCCGGCGCCTCCTAAGTGAACACTGAATCCTGATTCAGAAGTGCAAAACTCAAACAAATGACTAAGTCAGTATATTTCAAGCAATACTTTTATTCCATACAATGCTAGGCATTAAGGAACTAAGTTTACCACTAAGTGATTCCCAATCCAATGCTTGGTTGTATTGCTGTAGTTGAAGTGTCTCCAGTGACATCCAAGGTATGAATGATCTGAAGGCTTAGACCTATCTGCCTGTCTTAGACCTGACTAGCCAAGTTGTACTCAATTATGCAATATTATGAAAAAAAATTTGTTAGGGTTTAGCTTATCTTTTGTTGAATGTAAACTGTTTAGGTACTTTTTATAACAAAAGGTTATGCACTGATTACATAATATAGGAGTGTATTGTGCAATAACATCTATTTATAGCATTGGATCTGTCAATTATATCTGCACTGGTTCACACCATAGTCTCCAATAATGCATGAAGCAATCCTTTGGTCAGACTGACTTGATTTACAATTAAGCACATGTAATACAATTCTATGATAATATGATTAAATTATAGCTTAGAAATGAGAACAAATACATTACTTAACTTATTATATTATTAGAGTACATTCATAAACAGACTCGTAGCATGTCAAGGATGTTCATATAAAGCTTTATCAGTACACATACCATAGTTACTATGGTATGCGGCTATAAATATAACATCAATGTAGTAAAAATTTTGTCCATGTGGACATGCATTCGACCACATAACAATATCACTAATTTCTGACAAAGGCTTTACAATGGAAGACTATGGGGATTTCAGATTTTGAATGGTGCAGCCTCCACTGCTGACCTTACAAAAGTAATTTTTGCAATAAAAATTACATATGAGTGTTGTGATCTAAGTGATGTGGCCATTTTTCAAGTTTTCAATTTAGAAGTAGGTTAGAAATGACAAAAACAATCACATGGTCAAAAATTTCTGAATAATATCCAATCAATAATTCTGACAACTTAAAACTTGTTTTACTAATTTCTGACAGGGTGTTAGAAATAACTGACTTCAATGGGATTTGCAATAGCAACATTAGAAGATCAGAAATTAGTGATTGATAAGACTGGTTTGAACTGGTTTAAACCAGTTTGTGTGCAGTTGTCAGAAATTAGTGATTGACAAAACAGAGGCAGTCACACAAAATGTTAGTTTTCTTTGATCCCCTACATATTTACATTTAAATATTATCAAGTAGAAAATCCCACTACATAATCCTTTCAAACTATGTAATAATTTTCAAAGTGGATGCTCAGATCTCTGAGATATTTGCAGATTTGTTAAGGGAAAAATCCAAGAAAAATTCCACCCATTGACTTCAATAGGTCAGAAATTAGTGATATTTCTGTTTTAGTCCGATTTTTCTGAAGTTCCTTTAAGATGCAACAGTACGGTTTAACTACTTGTGGGGTCCTTGAGCAGGGTTTTACACCAGAATATGGAAGTTACACAAAAAAAGGCAAGAGCAAAACGAGAAATTCTTATCAATTTCCAAAATTTTCATCGATTTCTGATATCTGCTTTATTACCGCCCGCATTCCGAAGGAATGGGGAAGGTAATGTTTTCACAGGTGTCTGTCCGTTCACAGGGGGAGGG
>JBCAUG010631126.1:0-14062 GCA_038406175.1 Haplosyllis leylae | reverse complement strand
TAGGAGCAAATTTAGATAAATAAAATTTTTCGGAATTTAGAAATGTTACTGTACAAATAAGACTTACCTGATTTCTTAAATCTAAAGAATATCTCCTGCCATATTGACGGTGAAGGAAATATTTTCTGTTCAAAACATTGACTAATATCTGCAATGTTTCGGGTGTCTCTCCAGTTAACCAGAAAAAATGATTCCAATTAGTGTTCATATTCATCCACACATCATTATCTTCTAGTGTTGCTCTGTAAACATGCAATAATACAAGTAATAACAAACATGCATTTACATGCCTTTAAACATATTATTCATTCACTCTAAGGGACCTTGTCATGATTGTATCCATACCTGTAGTTACGTAGTAATTTCAATACTTTATGTGGCTTCATTAAATTCTTTTTCTTTCTGACCGACTTAAATTTTAGCCATTTCAATGACTGAACATACATGATCAACATGTTTAATATAATTCTAATCCAGCTAGAGTACATGCTAATCAAGTAGAAATCAATTTCAAAATCATCATATTTATATCTTGTCCATCTCAATAAATTTATAACTTGTACAAATAATTTAAGAGCAGCAGTGTAATGTAATATCGGCAACATTCCTCAAAATTGTTGAAATAAACTTTGGATGAAATGCTGAAAGACTACTTTTAAGCATGCTGAATTTAGTCATGTGGTGAGGCATTCAAATTCATTTGCACTAGTAACTGAAACCCCTAAATAGTATAAATTGCAGTTTTCCCCAAATTTTTCAAATGTCGACTAAACTTCACTATGAAATGAACGCATTATGTATCCTGTGAGCAGAAGCAAATTACCCACAAAGAAGCAAGAAGACTAACATGTCAGTTATCCTTCATGATAGTCATCAACTGTGCAGGCAGCATCTAGTAAAATTGCACCATTTACCCTCTTGGAGACACTTGATATATTTACACAATGTTTGCACATTGTCAGGAAGTGGGAGAGGAAAACTCACTCCTCATCCACAATCTGTCACCAAATTCAATTCTGATAACTTGTAAGAAATCCCTATATACGAGTACTGGGGTACAAGACTATGAATTTTTCTTGTGTACAAAAAAAAAAGTTAAATTAGTATTTTATTAAAGCCCTCAGGGTACACATGTGGCAAGGTCACATGTATATCATTTTCAGTGTGTACTGATGAAATTCAATGTGGTAGATTTTTAACTTCCTGAAATATGGCTACATTAACTTGTAACCCTCTTCCTTACGTTCCACTTTAGTGATTGTGACTTGCGTGCATTAATTGCAAACAGTTACACTTTACTATAAATATGTTCCCTTCTCCTAGTAGTAATAATAAAGACATGTATTAAATGTTAAGAATATCATGATTATTCTTCTGCAAAGACATTTCAGATTAATGCAAACTTCAGCTTAATCAAAAACTGTGTATTGAAGTCAGTTAAAATTCTTCACACAGTACCTTCAACTGTCGACTATTTCGTCAATAAAATCAGTGTTAATACTAGATTAAAATAGTTATGAATTAGCATGTCTAAAATTCCGGTTATATATTCTGCAAATGAAAGAGAAACTACCTTCGTTTGACATGCATATATGGCAAATCTTTCCTGTTATCACTAACACATCGTACTTGTGTTCAAAATCTAAATGAACAAAATCTTTCCCACATCTGTACATTAGACTAATCTTTCAATAAAAACTTAATTTCTTTTTCTTGAGACCAAATTTGTACATTTCACAGCAAGAAATAATTACACATCATCAAAATCATTCCAACCATCCAAAACCTCTGTATTTGTGACATTTTCTTCAACCTGACCATATCTTTCGACTGTACTGTGTACGTTTTGGCACTCATAACCTTCTGCACTTTACTGACCTTGTCCTTCATTATCCTGATTATGCACACTTCTGTGTACTTCATTTGGCCTGTCGTTAATTGCCCGCTGCTGGTACTCAGCCATGTCATTTCCTGCGTGTGCCAAGTTCCCTTCTTTTTCAATGTACTGATCATCATTGTTGACTAATTCCATGGCCACATTCTGAAATTCCATCTCACATAAAGCATTAACTTCATGTAAGGACAAAAGCGATAATCAGTACAATTGCTTTACTTTACATTTGAATTGTAAGCATACCTGATACTGTAAATGCCCGTGAAAATAGTTTTGACCGTTTTCATGTGGATCAAAATCGTCCTGACCTTCGACAAATTGATCTTGCAGCATTGCTTCTTCATCGTTGTTTACTAATTGCATTGGGCCATTGTCAAAGGGCATCTGGAATTCATCTGTAATGTTACATCTGTACACAGGTATACTATTTCCAGATATCTTTGGTAAACATTTCAATTTTCAGCATACCTCATATTGTACTGTGTTGAGTCTCAAGTGCTTGAAGATAGATATGATGTGCTTTCTATGGTTACACTTGACCAGCGTCTCAAATAGGCCTTGTACGAATCCCTGCGGTGTTTGGATGTGAAAAACACTGCAATGAAATTAAAATATACATTAGTTTTAAGAAGAAAACATGTTGCTTTCTTTAAATAAATTACCATATGGCTTACGGTCTCTGCATTCTCCTTTGAAAGGCCTGTTGAATTCTTGGCAAAATCCCCTTCTTGCACTTGCTTAGTTCTTCTTGAATGCAGAGCTGTATCTGACGTAACATAATATTACATCTTTGTGCCAACTTCCAACTTGTGAAACAGATGCAATCTGCCAATTTGTGGCTGAAGTAAATAACTCCTTGAAATGGCTTCCCATATTCATACATGTACCTGGTGCGAAAATTTTAACTTGACATTTCTTCTGCAAAGAATTTTCTGTCATATAACTATTTCTGTGTTTTGAGAATAAAATATTCCTTAAAAAGCATTGGCATATATACTTCAAATTCTTCTAAAAAATTACAATTAAAAAGGCAGTATGTTTACTCATGATTGCACCATCTCGACGATGCAAACAGTCGCATCATAATTAAATTTCCTATCTCCTGTCTGAATAAAACCTAGTCTATGTCTGAAATTATCCTGAACTTTGTTAGACATCTGGCCATTGTGTATGATAACAGGCTGAAGAATGATTCCATTTCCGCTGTATGGAATCTAAAACATAGTTGGAAGTACGGAATGTAATTACTGATACATGAAACAGTAGGCAAAATTTGTAGTCATAGAATAAATAGTAATATGAACCAGAACTGGGAATGACAATTTATCATTGGCTGTCCAATTTAACATGTCTCCCTCGACGATGAAGATACTTTCTTCCGACCAACATAATTTATCATCATTGTTTTCCTTGATAAATCTTTTGTTATCTGCGGCCCAGATCTCAAGAGATATTTTGTCGTCCTTGTATTTGTCTTCTTGGCCTTTCCTCAGAAATCTGACATTCTTCTCTTTCTTGAATCTTCTAAACCAACCTTCGCCTGGCAGAGAATTTACTGTGTACATATAATTGCTTAGAGTACTTATTTATTTCCAGTTGATGGAGAAGACTATTTAATTTCTTACTACCTGGTTTAGTTTTGCTGAACTTGTTTGCATTCCCAACGTACTGCATGTAATGTACCACTTCCTCAGCAAACAAATCTTGTGTTCTCAGAATGCCTATTTCCCAAGTGTAGTCGCAATACTCGGACATCTCTTGTTCTGACAAATCATCTAATTTCTTCTTGGGTCCCAGAGGGGGACGCATTGGACCTCCAGTATCTAGCTGCTTCTCCCTACATTAGTACTTGCAATTAATTTTTAGGACATTCTCCATAAATAACATGATATTGTTGAAATCACATTAAAAGTGCAGTTCTTCATTTTCAACATACAGGACTCACTTTGACCAAAGGCTCGAAATGGCTATGTCTGTACCCTCTACACATTCTCTTATTGTGTACTCTCCGGATTTCTTCTTCATACATTCAAGCATTTGTGGATCAGTATATAAGCGAGTTTTCAATTGCCATGTGTCTTTCTTACAATGCGAAGTACTTGAATTAAAAAATAATCATGATAATGCTATTGAGTAGTACAATGTATGCACTGATTTAAAAAAAGAAAACCGTTGGCCCTCAGTTACCAGAATTAAATACATATGAAGTATGATCTAGAATATATGTACGTACAATTAATAGTCTCCACTTGGAGAATATCTGTCATGCACTGATTACTATTGGGTTAATATTTCTTTTGCCATATTTCTCTATTGAACTGCAAACTCTGACACCCATCAACATTCCCCCTCCCCTGGGTCAATGTCATTTCTATGAAAAGTATAGTCAGTAAAACATTATGGAGTTTATCATGAACTTTACCCCCCACCCCCCTCACCTGCAATTTCGGTTATTAACATGTTTATACTGAAGAATCAAAATTTGCATTTTACCAACAACATAACGGCCCCCCCCCTTGGGCACTTTGGGTTTTCAGCACATTGAGACTAAGGAACAAAGTTAGAATTTTAGCATGAACACCCCCCCTCCACCCCACGAAATTGTATTTTCGGAACTGAGGTGTCTCCAGTAACTTGCAGAGACCAAAAAATTTGAAGGTCTACCTTCAATCTTCTCCTTTTTTTGGCGGGAAATGATTTTTTTGCGTGACAAATGTTTGTTCAGAATCCCGTCGTTATTGACATGTTTTCAAGATGGGATTGTGAACAAAGAATTACATCATTTCCAGCTAATCTAGACACCTTCAGCTTACTTAGTAACTTTCCCAGCTTAATTTAATGCCTTACATATTTAGCCAAAATAGTTATTTATTGCATAAATAATACATACGGCCTATATTCGAAATTTGGCAAATTAATTTGATTTGCCTCCATCTTTGAAAATGACACTGCTTCCCCGCAATAAAGAAGACTTTACTGCGCACAAATATAAAACTTTATTTTCTTGAATGCGCAGAAATGACATGAACCATCTGTCTGGTGTCTTGATGGAAAAAATCTATGCAGATTATTAGTATCTCTCTGTCTCACTATATCATGTCTTCTTGCGTATAACACCAAAAGTCATTTTCTTGTATTATGGTGTCACATAAAACTATTATGTTAATTCTTAGAATTAACTATGAAGTATATAAGAAGGGTGGTGGAAAATTACATGTGCATTGCCATTGTATAAAATATATTTTAAATTAGCAATGGTTCATTTTCACACCTGATCTTTGCTCAATTATAAGCCACATCCATATGACAAAAATTCATCTCAGTTTTTCATTCCTCTAGGCAGTTTCCCAAATTTTCATTGGCCTAGATATGTTCCAATAACATACTATGTGCTGCAAATATGGTAATAATTTTTCTGTAAGTAACAAAGAATTAAGAAATATATCTTTAAGTGACACCTAATACCATAAATAATTGTATTTTTGTACTAATATTGTGGTACATAAACCTGTGTATAAGAAGTGTCACCACTATTTACACTGTCTTGGTTTGTGTAGTAAAACTCAACCCCAGTCAGAATTGAGTGTCCGCCAGGTCAGTGAGGAGAGCAAGAGTTGTTTAATCTCAGGGGGTGACAGCAGTTGTTCATGGGTATTAGTTCATGCACTGGACCTATTTGTGATGTAAAGGAGCTGCTGACTGTACTACTGGCTGAGGGGGTAGACTTCAAATGGACCGGCCGTCCACGCGATGAAGCATACAAACACTCAGATTGGCCACAGTCTTTATTGTTGCTGCTCAGACTGGTTTTACATGAAGAGTTATAGATCAGCAATCACTGGTTGAGGAGGTGACATTGACGTACAAACAGAATCGTACAGTGTCCAAGTAAGGCAGGATAACACAATCAGCCATATCAGTCAGTTGAGGATATCTCGAGGGGACTTCTTAAAGTCTGTTGCCAAATACAACAGACAAACAGTAATGGTTGGGAAGGGAACCCAACACTGCTGGTAGCACTAGATGGTTCTAACTGACACAAATGATGTTACACTCGACACATTCACTACAGCTAAGAAACTCTGCAGAACAAAGACATTTATGAGTACAAGAATTACAATTTAGGAATCCAAATGATCTCCTCAGAATTACATGTAGACACATCATAAACTCTTTAGAATTACTTTTTAGTAACAGGTTCTGCATGAGGAGCATGTTCAGCTCTACCACCTCCTCAGGATCTGGAAGAATGGCCAAAAGGTCTAAAATGGCTCAAGCACCCCGAAAGGTGCAATTTGGATAGATCCTGGTGGAGAGTTGATAAAATCTCCTCAAAGTACCTGAGAAGTTCCTGCTGTTTGCTATATGATACTGAGCAGTCTGGTGGTTAATTCTGGAGCTCCTACTTTCCCAGGGGACGTTGCCCTTATATACCTAAAGCCTAACCACCAGAAGATTGATACACCTACACAAAGTAGTTCCAATGAGGGGATGGTAACTTAGGAATGAGTTGGAACTATTTAGTGCCTTTGGTGGTTATTGAAGGTACTCGAACAGTTTGACTCAATTGCTACCACTTCCATCTCATTGGCTCCATTGGTTGATGCTGTAGGCTATGAGGGGGTGGAGTAGGAATACAATGCCACATGTCGGATGGTCATTGGTTGTACTCAGCACGCAATTTGCTGATTTAGTTATATTTTCTTTCTGTTTACACTGCTGACAATTACAACTGTAATATGTTTTCCTTACTCTTATTCCATATTTTTGCCCAATGCACCAACTGAAATGCATGAATAAATGACATGACCCCCCTGTGGATGAAGCATCCATGGCCTCAGTAATAAGAAAAATTAAGTTAAATTTATGAAAATTATTATTTTGTCACAGATATTGCTTGTAATTTATCTCAGTATATGTCTCATTTTTTAATACACCAAATGCATAGAATATTTTTCATGTAGTAGTTTCCCATCATTTGTGGATGTCTTCTTTTTGGGAATAGTTCCAAAGTGGGGGAAATTGATTTAATATAGCTTCAGATATTTTTGTCCTAAATATAACTGTTTAAGAAGTGACATTAAACTTTAATATTACACAATTTCTTTAAATGGTGTCAAATTATAATAATTAAATTAAATAGTGAAATAAATTCAGGATTGGAAATTAAAATATAATAATATAAAATAAAATAATTAAGCAAAAATAATGCATGCACACCCTAAAGACTTTACAGTATTAGTGGAATAATAGCTATTTGAATTTTTAATATTTACTTTGCACTATGCAGCACACATTTTGCATATCCCTTTTTAATTACCCTTGTGCCCCATATGTGATAAATGTAAGTGAGCCTCATTTGTGCAACAGTAGTAATATATTTTGGTAATAAATACATGTTTTTTGTTTCACTCAATTTCATTGCCAGATATGTACATTTTTCTAATTATTGCTCATGCGAGACAAGTGGATATTCTGAACTATTAGTAGTCAATTATTCAAATACTGTACATAAATTACCCAAAACAATGTAAATGTGGAGGCAAGCCTACACCATATCCATTAGCACTATTTATTTCAGAGCTGCTTTGACTAACCCAGGGCCATGATACATTTGTCTTGTAAAAAAATACTTGTGCATTTTATTACACATGCTATAGGGTAAGGGTATTGAAAAGGATTAAGTCATTTGTATTTACAAAATTTCTATCTTGCCTTAATTGTAATTGCCATAAATCCACCTCACATAAAATCTTGGAACTTATTTTCTGTACGCACTGGAAGATTAATCTTGGATGTTTGTAATAATTGAAATAAAACACATAAACATTTTGTCATAAAATATTATTTATTCCATATCAAAAAATGCAAACTTCTTTGGCGTTACACCATCAAATAACTTTTTTAAACTCTACAAGTACTTGGCAGTGAAATAAAAAGTCATAAATACCTGATAGACACAGAACATTATTCTTACTTTCTTCATTCTTTAATACACATACGGTGACACATAAACATAACAAACTGTTGTCAGTAATAAAAATACATGAGGGTTTTGGAATAGATAATTTTGTCCCGCAGACAAAGTTATTAATGCTCACTACCAAAATCCTCAACTTTAAGAAGAACATCATAAATCCTTAGTGAAGATAAAAAAAATCAATTTCCACTCCGTAAGCTCAAAGATTTTTTTTGAACTCACATCGAAGGAAGACAATATCAATTCCACAACAGTTCAGTATCCATTATAGAAGTCAAAGAATGAACAAACCGTTACACTTACCAAAAAAGTAAACTTCCAGAAAGATCCTTTCTAGATGTACAGCCAAATCCAAGAAGTCCTGGCTAAAAAATCACTTGGGTATCCAACATGTTTTTGCATGCAAAAATGGTTTTGCTTTAATTCTCCATCATATTGTTTCATTTGTGAACAGTGGCAAAATGTTCACATTTTCATTTACAAGCGAAAAAATGGACGAAAACATTTCCCATTTATCTTCCATGTCTTATCCGAATATGTCTAAAAATTACTTCCAGGAATTTTTTCAATCGAACACATGGTGTTCTGTGTAAAATAGTAACATACTTTTGTTTTCCTCTGTAGTTTTCTCTGTCAATCCATATGAATGAAATGGATCTCTGTAGCCTTAAATGACTGTTAATCTTATCTTCATCTGGAATTTCAAAAATGCATATTTTCACATGTTGAATTGTTGAATCCACCCATGCATATGTGGCCTCAACATGTGTTTCTTAAATATTTCACTTATGCTAGTAAAGAAGATTCAATGAAAGAGTAAGACATTGACTAACTGTCAAGGGTGTAATTTTTTTTCATTACAGGAAAATAATTATGAGTGACTGTGTGCACATCACTTTTCATGAAAGTGTTCTATTTTCATGGAGAAGATATTTATGTCTGCATAAATACCCAATGGGAAATAACTTTCCTTGACTATGGCAACTTGCCTCTGTCCTTGTCCAACTTTCAAAAACTTTCCAGAAGTTATTTATTATTCTTTCCGAGATTCATATCCATGTCTTTTGCCACTGTTCACCATGAAGCAAAAGAATAACTCTTATCTTTAGAAATCTTCAAACAAAAGCTTATGAATAATAATCCGTAATAATGTTCAAGAACTGTTTCAATTGGCAACATGTTCGATGCGCTCACAATCACCGTAATATCTCCGTAATACTTCATTTACCTTTTGCAGCCTTATCTAAGTCATATTGAGACCTAACTTTCTGCTGCATGTCATACAGTCTCGCCTTCCTTGCACTTAAATCCGCCTCAACACTTTCAATGTTTGCTATTTCAAGCTGCATTTCCTGCAGGATATGTCTGTCTCTGAGTGAAGTGAAGTCCGAACTGAAAATAGACGAAGGATTAAAAATAATTAGTTACTATGTTGACTTGTGCGAAAAGCACCGAAGATGCTGCAAATGAATTTTATGTAGATACATGTAGATGTTTTCATAAGTTGAAATTTATTGCATTTTTCAATACTACTCAATCACAGGAAAACACCTTAGAAATGAGTTGCAATGAAAACATATACTGTACTCTAGTACCTGCTGAACGCTGATGGTGGAAATGACGAATGACCATGTACTGAGCCACCTGATGCAATGGACGGTGCAGTGCTGCTGAAAGACAACGACGTATCTGAATGCTGACTGTAATGGTAAGGTTCTAAACGCTGAGGATTGACATGCCTAAGTGTATGGGCAGGAAAGGATTGAAGGTAAGCAGCTTGCAAAGGACTCGTTGCAGTGTTCACTGATGTAGCCAATACATCTACTTGTTCACAGAACTGTGACACTTGGTGACCATCTTGCTTCATGTAAAATTCTCGGGTCGCACCATCGGACCTAGTCATGGTTAATTTAAAAGCTGCTTCTGGTGGAATAGGTGAAGACTGTTGTCCTTGCAAAGCCAAAGCCTTAGATTCCATGTGAGTAATTTTGTTATGTCCAAATAAGAACTGCGGTGGAGTGGACGGATCATGGCCAGGTTGTACAGGCAAGTTGCTAACTTGAGGAAAACTCTGTTGAACATTTTCCATGTGTCCTGCAGCAGATGTTGGACCACTCGGAATCGGTACATTAAAGTGCTGATGTTGTTGTGGATCCAGCTGCTGAATTTGATCTTGTGACAGTTCACTTAAATCTAAACTGTGTCCACGCCTATCCAACTCTGTTATCTGCTGTATTGTCAGG
Source organism: Haplosyllis leylae (assembly GCA_038406175.1). Lineage (NCBI taxonomy): Eukaryota > Metazoa > Annelida > Polychaeta > Phyllodocida > Syllidae > Haplosyllis > Haplosyllis leylae. The sequence goes on along the minus strand of JBCAUG010631126.1, from coordinate 3,945 downwards.
TGGCTCAAATGCAATTTATGCCCTTTTAACTGGAGCTGATAAATTTGATCCACTGACAAGTCTTTCAAGTTAATAATTTCTCCACGTGACTGGAATTCCTCCAGTTGATCAGCGCTTAGCTGAGTTATGTGAATGCTGTATCCGCATGCATATAATTCCTGTATTTGATCAACTGACAGTTCTGAGATTGGAATGTTCTTTCCTTTGGATAAACAATTTTCAATGTCATCCACTGTTAGCTCATTTAAAGACACATGTGTTTTCTTCTTAGTACTTATCTCCTCTTGCGCTGCATAGCTCTTGCTTGAAGAAGATGAACCACTCATTTTTGCCAATGTCTCGTGAATTTCACTCAGTGTCATTTATTGATATCACCGTGCTGTCCTTTTCCCATCATGTCTTGCAACTGTGCAAATGTCAGATTGCTGAAATCACCTGATGTAGCCTGGTCAGGAACAACTGCACTAGAAACAGTGCTAACATTTGTACATGTAGATCCGGAAGGTTCTTTTAATTTTTTGGCAGCCTCTTGTGTATCGACAGGTGCATTTTGCACAGAACTTTCTGGCATCAAATAACTTTTTGAATGTGAAACATTTGATGACTGTGCACTTGTGCTTTCTTGCAACACTTTTGAGTTCTTTGCATCACTACAAACATTGTCCGATCGATAAGCACTTGCTTGCACAACAACATCATCGTCACTTTGAGAAGTCTGGTGTAAATCTTGTTACACTCCAGACTGTGCGCTCATGTTTGATCTGCAAAATAATACTTCTTAGCAGAATTCCCTGTCAAAAATAATGTACACTTCACGAAACTCACAATGAGGAATTATATTTGAAGGAAAAGTAAATTGAACTATTTTGCCCCAAACATTTTTTTGGACAGATTTCATGATAGTGTTTGTCTGTCGAACATCTATTCAAAACGTTATCATAATTTGGAATAACTATGATTTAGCATAATTCCTCAATTCCAACTGTCAGTTCTTTATGGCTATTACTTTAAATCATACATTACCCAATATGTTTATAATGTTTCAGAAGATATTTATTTGTCCACCTGCATAGAGTTTCATGTAAATATTATCTATTCCTACTGTACACACTTACATTGGCTTATTTCATTTCAGGAGAATAACATTATTAGAAATGGGCATTAATGTTTTAAGTGCACATATGTTATTAATGGAAATTTTTCAGTCCTACACATGCCCTACATTTATGTGGACAGTTAAAACAGACCTAAAGTCAATGTACATTTAATAATAATCCTTTAAATGCATTTATGCAACACAGGTACATCTATTTTACATCCAATTCTACCACATTCCTTGAAAACTTCTCTTATTATTGTTTATAATATTTATTTCATGTAGACACCAATAGAAATTGCATGAAGTATTATTTTTGGCAGAGTATTATAAGGGAAACAGTAAAATTATGTCCTCCCTCTGACAAGCCAGAGTAAAATTGTTTGCATATCAGGTGGCCAAGAGCAGTTGTTCATGTGTGTTCATTTGTAAACTTCATATAGTTTTCAGTAACATCCTGTATTATGTATCTTCTGGGAAGGGTGGGTGGAAGTTGTGGAAAACTATGGCTATGTGAAAAACAATAGCTGATATATAATATATGGTATTAGATGAAAAATATCATTTATTGTGGTTCTAAGGGGTGTTGTATGCTGAATGAAATTGCACCAACAACCATTTACTTGAAAATCATTGGCTATTTAGCACTTGAAATACACCTTTCACAACAAAGCATTTATTACACAGAAAAGTAGTCAAAAGACTGTAGCAGGGGCCTACATGCACAAGACTCTATTAGATTTTTGTACACACTACATTTTGGTTAACCAAAGTTAGATATTTTTTCACAAATCAATGATGTACCTAGAAAGTACATGATAGAGTAAATAAACTCTGGAATGTAACAATAATTTTAAATACATATTTTTAATGTATTAAACTATTACATCCTTTTATGTTTGGAATAGTTATGTACAGACATTTTAGAATGATATATAACAATATGTAAGTATTATTTAATTTTAAGAAATTTACTGTTTAATTTAAATGTGTTTATTTCTCTACCTTGTTTAAAACATAAACAAGGATTACAATTGCCCTATTCATGCCAGGCCAGGATAATAAAGGATTATGCTGGGAAAATTTTTTTTCAACTTTACCATACCTCTTTAGTGGAATAAAATTAAAAAGACATAACTTTTACCTTATCCTTCCCATTAAGAAAAGTCTTTGCTACAAAAATTACACTAAATTTAGAGAAATCAGCAAAGAAAGTGAATGTATTAAATTTGTTGTCAATACATTAATTTCAGTACAAGAATGTAGGCCAACATCATGGATTTTGTAATAAACTAAATATTTAGGGCATCACTTCCTATTTTGATAATGCAAATAGAATGTAAAGAGGGTGGCTGTCACCAGTTACTGTTGGTTACAAAGACATTTGCATTTTGAGGAAGTTAACAAGGAGTGCCCAAAAAAAAGGACAATCTGCAGATACCACAAATATTATGGGCTGTGCATTAATGGTTAACAGTCTTATGCTGTTTCTACAGGTGCTAATTTTATAGAATGTTGTTATATTCTGTACCCACTAGGAAACTACAACCATATTATGGCAAACACATAAATTAATCCAAAGATTACCAAGGGTCACTTAAGAAATGAGTTTAGATATTTATAAACTACTGTTTTTATTACATGTAAAAGGCAACACTGTATTTGTTTACCACTAATGAAATTTAAATAACACAAGTGGCTAATTGTCTACATTTGCTGCCAAATTATTACCAATACATTTTTACATAACACAATGACATTATCTGGAATTGTCATTGAATACTTATAATTACATACTAGGAATGTGCATTTTGTCATTTTCTTGCAATAGGGTTAAGGATGGTAGCTATGCATCATGTTGAAATAATGACCAAGAAATGCATACATTCAATATGCAACCAGTTAAGGCAAATTCAATTATTTATTTCAATATTTATTTCAAGTACATTTAGAAGATAAACCAAATTATTTTGTCTTACTGGCTGAAAATACATTGCACATTTAGGTGAAGATTTTTCAGACTTTTCTTCAAATTTCTATAATATAATGATAGGAAAATTATTCTACATAAATTCATGACCAGTAAGAGAAAATGAAAGATGTCCAATTGTTTGACATGTGGCCTATATTGCCAATAATATCTCACCTGTCTTGCTTTGTCTAGTCAACTTCAACCCCACTCAGAATTGACTGTGTGGCATGTATCTCAGCATAGCAAGAGTAGTTCAATATCAGGTGCTAACATACCTCTTTAATGTGTTCTTTTGTCCCCTGGAGTTATTTGTTAAATTAAGGGGCTGCTGGATGGACTACTGGTTCAAAGGTTGTGTTTCTGAGGGCACCAGCTTGCCACGCAATGAACAATATCAACAGTGAGATAATGTACACTGTTTAGTTTGGGCGCTAAGACTGGGTGTAAAATAGATAATCCTGAATTACAAATTATTTTTGAATTTATGTCTAGGATTCAATAACAGTATTACAAGTGCCAAAATTTTAGCCTATTAATTTCAGTGGATGAAAAATCCTTAATGACACAGTTAACTGATGGATTGCATTTAAACATTATTCAGCAGATCATGCTGAGTTCATACAGTTGGTAAGACAGGAGAAAAATGGTAGTTCACAGACTATAACATACACATTAGAATGCTGGGCCAAAGTCTGTTCTGAAGATTGTCAGATGCCATGTTGTCACATTAACATGGTTTTATAGAGGTTTACAATTCACATTATAAATGCTGAAAGCTGATATATTAGGTTTAATTTATATCCTTTTTAGGTGGTTTAAGTTTACACTTAAACCACCTTATGCAATAGCGACTGGCAACTTCGAATCGGCAATTTGG
>JBCAUG010630904.1:0-14066 GCA_038406175.1 Haplosyllis leylae | reverse complement strand
TCCCGAGTAAATTCAGTGTCTGACCAAGTCCTGATGTAAAAGAATTAGGAGCAAGAGAAAGAAGAAACTGTCAGCCAACACCAACGTGATTATTGGAAGTGTGCTTAGTGTTAGAGTTAATGGATTATGTTAATGGATTTATGGTATCAAGACTTATGGCAAACAGACACATACTTTGCAGATGGACCGGTTCTGGATTTATTGGAAATTGCGGCCAAAAAACCAAAAAACGTCACATAATTTCCGGAGCAAAAAGCACCATACTGACCCAGATAAATTCATCAAAGTGATACTTTGTACTCGCAAGATGTTCCTTTGCTCATCTGAAAAGGAACTCTCTTACTTTCCATCGACGTCTCTATTTAATTATCAATATTGATGAATTTATCTGTAGCTCTGTGAATTTTAATTTTTCAAAGTGAAGCAAAGAAGGCAGCCTCCTATTAACAATAGGTCCGTACGTAGGGCCCGTTTACACCAAGCGTCAGCATCAATGTAGCGTCAAACTGCGGTGATGCTTGTGACATAGCTCTCATTGACCACAATGGAGTCGCTCCAAAATGGGTTGCAAACCCATTTCAAAGTCTTGACGCTGATGCTTCGGGCTGGTGTAACATTACAGCACAGAGTACATACAATTGATTTCGGAGCGATATCTCATAGGACAGGCCAGACAGAAAACTACAAAGTAGTCGGTGATACATACAATAGTATAGCCCAGCCGGAGTTGCTCAGACAGTTAGAGCACACTAGATCCCACGTTCAAATCCCAACAATGCTCTTAAAAGTGCATAAACTAAAAAGGCTGAACTATAATGATTGGTGTCAATAGGCCATTAATTGAGAACTCCACCCTGACATGGAAATCCTGAGAAGAGGTCCAAAGCCCAAGCACAAGTGGCCCCAAAAAGGACTTCAGTTCTTCAAGACTTTTAATACCAGATTGCCTTAAAGAAAGAAATACATGAATTGCGGAAGTCACAAGTTAGAAAAGACGAATATTTTACTGTGGCTATTTTGCAGAATCACAAATAATGCATTCTTTGCATGAGGTATCCTTGAACCCAGTGGTGCGTCTGTAATATATGGACTTCTTTGGGAAGACGCAAGAAAGTTTAAATAATTAACCGGACTGAGGGCAGAAGAAGAGAGACTTTTTCTTGCTACTGCGTTTCAGAACTCCTCGAAACTGAAACTCCTTTGTTTTAATGATGACCTGGAAGTGCAGACGATGGGAGAGATATAACGGAGGAAGGAAGATAAAGGACACTTCTCCATCGCTAATTACTGGGTTTCTTTAAGACACGACGATATTTTTTTGTTTCAGGAAAATGAAAAAGTTCCGCATTTAGAAAAAAAATATGGAACTGAACCGCATTAGCCATTAGACAGATTGGGTTTGGTGAAAGAAAAACATTTCGTAACAACAGTGCTTCTGACGATAACAAAAGAAACTGAAGAAAAAAATATATTGTCCTTTTTAATTGAAATGAAACATTACTACACAAAGGAGTAAATGACGGGGAATGATAAGTTTCCTCAACACAAGGTAAATTAATTGAAAATGAAAAATATATTTGACCGAATTAAATCATGTGTATTTTGGCATAGCCAACTGAAGTGGTGGTATGCTAATCAAGTTTTTCCGTAATTGGCGTCAGATTCCAAAGATCTCTAGATTCTACAGTATCACTAGAAAACTAAGCAAAATCCAGTAGCAAAATGTCACTTCCACTGGGAAGTGAACCCAGGCACTGACTTTCATATACTGCATACTACTATCTGAGCTAATTCACTATCTCCTGGAAGTCTCAGCCCTTTAGATCCATAAGTAGTCATGTTCAATTAGTGGGGGAATTAGCACAGATAGTATCATGCAGGGCATGAAAGTTGGAGCTAAGTCAGTGTCTGGGTTCACTTCCCCGTGAGGTAACATTTTGCTGCTGGATTTTTTTTAGTTCTCTCGTGATTCTGTAGAATCTATGGAATCTAAAGCCAATTAAGGAAAAACTCGATTCTTTTGTAAAAAGTCATCACGATTTTAAAAGATCAGTCAGTGCATGACTGATGAGCGAAATATGAATTATCTTTTTGCCATTCCAGTTTTTCTTGAAAAAATTCCGTAGTAAAAAACGGTATTTGGACCTACTATCTCATGTGTGAAAGGCAGAGATGCTAGCACAGCGCTACAAAAACACATGTCACAAAGGGAACATTTACATTGATCTCCTGAATGAAAAGTCTCCTAAAAGCAAGTACGTATTACGATGTACAAGATAAAGTTTTGTGACATACGATTTATATTGTTTTGAGAAATCTAGTTTGTTAACAAAATGCGGGAGTAAAATCTTGCAAGAAATTCACGAAAAACTGTGAAAGTCATTGACCCAGATAAAAAAAAAGTTACCAATAAGTCAGGAAATAAATAGAAAACAAACATGAGTTACGACGAGTTAACGAACAACACTCAACGGTCGACGCAATAATATTGTCCCTTTTCTGTGCCAACTGTTGACAATATATTTAATAAATCAAATCATGACAACTGTGATGATAACATTCTGATACATTGCTAGGATACCTCAATCAGAAAAGCAATAGTTTTGTTTGCCTGTTGTCTCTCACACTTGTCAAAAAACCTGAGTCATGTTATTGAAAATATCTAAATTGACTTTGGAGGATTTTTTGACAAGAACAAGATCTGTTTTTTTTTTGTGGTTTAAGCAAAGACGAATTCATTGTTCTTTCTTTGGAGAAAACCAATCCAATTCAAAATATGGTCGGAAAAAGGACAGGAAAACGAATATAGAAAATATCTAAATTAACTTTGGAGGATTTTTCGACAAGAACAAGGCCAGTTTTTTGTGGTTTAAGCAAAGACGAATCCATTGTTCTTTCTTTGGAGAAAACCAATCCAATTCAAAATACGGACCGATAAAGTACAGGATAACGATCCAATTTTTCTCGCTTTTATGGATCATTTATCAGCTGAATTCAATGATACGTGACTAAGGGCTGTTTCAAAGCTACATAAAATCTTCCATTTTGTGGTTGTCATTTCAAAAACAAAGAAAAATTTATTTGTACAAACTCAAATCTTCTTCATTTACATATTTGTAATTTATTGAATTCAGCAAATGAGATATTTTCCTAAAAGCAAAATATTTATATTTGAATTGACAATTTGAATTGTCATGACATTGTAACAATCAAGCCAATTCTAAACTTTTCAATTATTTTGTATTTTGACTACTGTTAGTTCCTCAAGAGGGATTGATATCACAAAGGAAAAAAAGTCAACATTCAACACAAGGCAACATTTTGTGTAAACAAATTCCAACCAATGGCTGCAGCTTAAAGTAGGCCTACGTATCATAAAACTGCCAAATGATCGCCTTACCTTGTCCCAGAATACTGTGGATCCCCAAATTCAATCACTATGCTGACTCTAACCAGCCAGCAGTAAATGTACAATCTGTCAACTTTTTATCATGATAATGGAATTCCTCAGTTGACCTCATGGGAATGTCTGGTATCCTTGAAATGGGTCTCCTGAGAATGGGCTAACTCCCGCTCCGAATTTATTAGAAAATGTTAGAAATCCCAATGTAGTACTAAATTGATAACATATAAAAGGCCTCAGCCCTATGACACTAAGAGAATGCAAAATTCATGTTATTAGATTTTTATCATAATACATTGGTCAAAGGCCAATCTCAACAATGCGATAAATTTAATGGGCAAATCATGCAAACAAGTCGATGCAATAATTCAAGCGTGTAACCTTGTCTGTGCTTTCTTTGAAGAGTTTACTCACTGGCGGAAATTACTCAATACAAAATGATAGCATAAACCCATTTTGATGCAGTATCGTTGTTTTCCATAAATCATGATTTCAAGTCTGAGTTACTACTTTATTTGGTGGTTTAACTGTTATTGAATTGCTTGGTTATCTTCTTACTATTAATTGGAAATTATTGAGTTATTGTGAGGAATATTCACAAATGGCTAGACTCAATTTGTGACTAGTTTAATGTGAATTCACTACAACAATGGAGTTTTTCCGTTTTGAAATTGTATCTTAAATTTGTTGAATTTGTTAAATTATTTTGCTACCAGTAATTGTACATATGTAATCGAGTTTTCCCATAATTACCAGAACACAAAGTTGAGAGATCTGGCAAATACTTCTTACCTTGTTTTTCCTATGTTAAATTTGTTACAATCACTGATAAATTTTGTGGAATATGCTACTGACTCTTCGTATTAATAATATGTATGAAAAGAACTGACATGTCAAGATATGTGCATGAAAATGAAACTTAAACTGAAACACAAAAATGCCAGATCTGGCAGATCTGGCAAAATTGTTTAATTATGGAAAAACACGACCGGATGACCTCCCAGAGGTCGTTGAGATTCTAACGCATGAAGTATGTATATTCTGAATTTCTAATCTCCGCAAGATCTAATTGCAAAATTTTAAACTTTCTCAAGAATGTCTGCCCAACTCTGCCAATTTTTATTGAGTAAGAAGGTATCAATGAAAGTAAAACGTATTGATAACTTCCAATTAACACTCAAATTGTGCGACAGTATGGCGCATCCATTAAGGGCAATGCCAAAAAATTCCGTTTTGTCACAGTTTTTAACCCTGCTATGAGACCCACTTTGTGACCCGTGGAATCTGACAGATGACACCTGACACCTGACATTTAATACTCAAGCTTTTCTTTGTAGAGAAAGGAATCAATAGCTTCCTGGAACAATACATCCAAAACCAATGTCTTTTTAGGTCCAGTATTTAGAATGCAGTTCTCGTAGCTTGGTATTTTTGCACTTCTAGTGTAATATTCAGTGGATGATCTAGGAATTAAGCCAGATTACTTACCTTTATGTTTCTGCAGTAACGTAAAGAACTGGATTTAAGTGGTAAAATCAAGATTGCCCATTGAGGCGGCAACTCAGTTTGTTCCCAAATTGTTTTAAAAAGAAGATATGAAAGAATAGTCTTTAGGAGGAACCAATCCATCGGTGGAACATAAACTTCAATTCTAAGTTCGGCTCTTAAAAATCATTTCTCTCTCGTAGAATTGTCCGCTTTATCTACAGGTCAGCTCTATTGCAGTTGAATTGGAGTTTTCTCTAAATGGAGCAGAACTTTCATTTAATTCAGTGAATTCAGAGAATCTGAGAAATCACTGAAGCATGAATTGGGTTCAGTATGAGGATATGCTCTGTTACCTGTGTCTCTGTAGTCTTGTGGTATCATCTCTGTCTCTTACACAGGAGATCATGGGTTCCAACCCCACAATGCTCATTTTTAAATTTTAATTTTTTTAGTCACTAAATTCAGCGAATTCAGTGAAAACATTTAGGGAAAAATCCATTTATTTGTCCACAATGGATAGAAGATGGTCTTCTTTTTCGCAGTTCAGAGTAAAGATTGACTTTTCCTTAATTTTCTTACCTGGTTTCGGACTAATAGCTTTGAGGTTTGATATAAGCTGGGTCGGGATTCGACATTTTCATACTCACACAGAACTGGCAATAATTAATGCCAACTTTGTATTCCCTACTTTCTTCATTATTTGCACCATATGAAGTCGGTAAATGTGGAATTGGATATCACTGGATATTAGAGAATTACATTTCAATGTTGTAGACTTTATTATTCTTGTCATTTCTGAATGGTACAGCTAAAATGAAGTTGGCAACATTGGCATTCTTGTATTGTTAAGGGTTTGTGAAAAACTAATGTTGAGGAAAGCTACGTGCTTTGCGTGACAATGTTGAACAAGATGTATCCAATACACAAACACAGGTCGTATTCAGATTGGGATGCTGACCTAGTGCCTAGTGCAAAATCTTCTGACCTGATGACCATAAACATGAAATATGTAATGAAACTGTTGTTTTAATTGTGAAATAAATATTTGCACCATTTTTTTGGAATTTCTGAGTGTTTGGTTTCGGTTACTTTTCCACTTACCTTTATTTCTAATCTAGTACCAATAACTTGCGTCTTTGCACTTTGGAAATAAGGTAAAAAAACTGCCATGGAAAAACTAAATTACACTCTATTTCACGTATATGGTTATTGGGTCAGAAGATTTTGCACTAGGCATGAAGTCAGCATTCTCATCTGAATATGACCTATGTATAAGTGAGTGAAATGAAGGAACAGATGAAAGGAAACAAAACGCTTTTTAAGCCTCTGTGTACTTCTTCCAACACAAAGTGTTTAAGGAAATTTGTGAAGGAAACTTAGTTATATTTAGACAGGTTTTCTGGGTCATAACGTTTCCTGGAGCTGCCCTTGATTCAACAATTGGTTCTCTCCTGACAGACAGTGTACATGAAACTGATAGTGATTTCATAAGAAAATATAAGACACATCTCAAAGCATTTACCATTAAACTGATTACACCAAGATTAGTCCAGCAGAAAAGCAGGAGAGCCAAGGTTGCGATGCCAGCCCAAAATGAGAGTCAAAAAAGGTCACAAATAGATGTCATGTTTCTTGACCCCTTCTTTCGAGTTTGTGGATCCGCTACTGTAGTCATAAGTGTAGTCATTAGTTCAGGTGGACACAAGTACCATCTGAAGTAGCGATCTGAAGGTTTACTTCAATCGTGTTGGTTCTGTGGACACACCCCTCCCTCAGCGAGATGGAGAGTCATTGGAGCTCTTAGTAAGGAAGCTCGGAATTCACCTGTGTCATGATGGTGGCCTGAAAACAAGACTGGTTTCGTACCCAACTCCTTGACCCGGTCAAGACTAACACACCCATAAAAACAATCGACTTATAACCGCGATGTTGTCTTATTAGCTCGGTTCTTTAACTAATAAGTATTCTCTCTCCGTACTCGGCAGTAAAATAAAATAAGTAATGGTAGTATTTGTGTGGTTGGCACTCCAGTTACAGGACTCCACTACTTAAGCTAGGTCATGTGTTAGCTGTCAAGGCTTTAGGTGGGAACCCTAATGTGGGGCTCGTGTATACCCCCTGTGAAGCTGTTCTATTGGTTATTATGTAATTGTGGGCTGTTTAGCAGTGAGCTGTCAGTGGTTACAGCTTTCTTATATTTATAGCCTTATGTTAAGGGAGAATATCCTTATTAAGGTAATCGTATGTCGCATAACCTTGCAGTGACATACCGTGCCAAAACTAGCTTTGGAATTTGTTTGCTGCAACCGGTGATCAAGAAAGAATAATACATTCAGTTCGATCAATCTTTGAAGAGAATATTATGAAAATGGAGCTCAGTGTCACCTGTTTTTAGATATCTGCACCATCTTTCTCACAAGAAATATAAAACCCACACGACCTACTTGGTAGTTGTTTTGTCTCGCTTATGGTCCATTCACACTAACTTTTTCTCAACTTAAAACTATTACGATTCTGAATCTCAATCGCAATCGCAGAAAAATGGGTGCACAACCCATTCTTGAACCTAATCACAATCACAAAAAAACTGGTATGAATGCATCTATAGGATACAGTAAAACCCAATTTTTGCCATTGGAAATCGCAATTGCAATCGTTCAGAAAAACTCCGATGTGAATACTCCATTATGGTCCATTTACACAGGCTTTTTCCCAGCTATTTTCTCAACTATTGTGACTGCGATTGCGATTTATCCATATGTGTTTGTACTAAAATCGCAAAAAATGGGTACACAACCCACTCTTGAACCTAAATAGTTGCGAAAATAGTTGAGAAAAAAGCCGGTGTGAATGGACCATAAAGGCCATTTAAACTCATTTCTCTTCACTCACAACGTTATTACGTGTACGTACAAATCACTTCCACCGACTGTATGTAACGTTTAGCATTCTGAGTACAGTTAATAAGCGAGTCTCTTTGTCGCGTAGCGGTTGATTACGGAAGCTGAGCCTGTGTATAATTAATAGAGTGCTTCTCACCGCAGTCTATTCACACGCGTTCTCATACATCCGCATTGTCTGCCATCTCAAGGATGGTACTCAATGATGGTCGTTACGTAATTTACGCTCGGTGCAGATTCTAATGGGGGATCTTTACAATGTAGAAATTACACAATCTACCGCATGTTAATTAAACAGCAGCAATGCAATAGGGAGAAAATTTGGAATGACGCCAGAACCAATCAGTGGTCTGCCGCGCTACACCTCTATTCACTAAATCTGCAAAGGTGTGAAACAGGGAATTCTATTGGCCTGTTTGGACACAATTTGTGCCTCTCAGTTCAAAAGAAATCTCCTAATGGAGGTGGTAGTTAGAAACATGAAGGAATATTTGTGATGCGTAAACTGTGCAATGTATTCTCGAGCACAATGCAACAACATTACCAGCAATTATCGCGATTTATGGCTTGGCAATTAGCCAATGGACATTGCTGTTCCAGGTATTTATGAATAAAATGGCATCGTAAAAAGGATCCGTTTGGACTGCTGAATTAATGATCCTTTCTAGTATTATGAAAACTTTGTTTATTGTTCTTCTGTATTCCATAGAAAGTCTCTGATAACAAATATTTCACATAAGGCATATTATATTTATGTTTTCCCTGTCAAAACAGTAACCAACTAACTTTTGGGGCATTGAACCCAGAACTTCCCATCGTCATGCCCGCTTCTGTGTTAATTCTGCTAAAGAGCTTTCTGTGCTACAAATGCATTTTTACCCAAACAATCACCATTTTCATGCATTCTGTTGCACCAGTTTTGTTCCAAATTTGGCTAATTGAACCAATTTGACGAAATAGGCTTAATTTTGGAGGCTCATAAAACCACGTACAGTGCCAGGTCCAGGATTTCCCAGAGGAGGGGTTTGCCAACTGTGAATGTTGGGGTACCAAGCTATTATTTTGCCCAATTTTCCCCGAATCTGCATGGAAATGAGGAGGGGCGTTAGTCTCTGGCGCCCCCTTGGAATTGCGAATGATACATCAGATACATGGACATGTAAATGACCGTTGGTCAGGTGCGCCTTACTTGGTGATTTACCTTCAATTAGCTAATACCTCCAGTCATTACGTAATTACATCAGTCAACTAGGAATTACGTGATCACACGAGAGGTTGATACTCAATCAAATCCCTTCAATTAACAAAGCTTCATCACAAGAAGCTTCATGTCATTAATAGTTGTTGTAATCTGTTCAGCTTCAATGTCAGACTCTCCCTTAATGGTCATTGAGGACTTTTCATGCTGGGCAGTACTTGCCGCGTCCAGCAGGAAGTTAATTATTACAGTGACCTCTCACGCCAGGGTGTCCATCAGAGGCTAGCACACACATGTCGAACATTGTCCATTACAAACTATGGCAACACAAAAAGCATTTTGCATTTCGTGGATTATTTGTCTCATTAAAGCACAATGATCACGTTAGATTACATTTCATAACAACCTTACACATTGTGTTAATGATACAAAAGTGTGCAGAAATTGAACCACAACTTAGGAGTATTCTTTAAAGAATTTTTTGGAGGATGTAACTTTTTTGTGGGATCACTGATACCCCTGCTTTTGAACTTCAGGCAATTTTTTCCTAGGTTTCAAGGTAAGGGTGGATCCCTGGCCTTGTCACCTGTGTGCAATGGATTCCTCAGATTCACCTCTGATTCGACACCTGCTAGCCTCTTGGTGGTCAGCACGGCAGTCAAGCCTTTTCGACCCACACACTTGCGCAAAAAATATCCCCAAACATTGGTCATTAGTTTTGACATAAAACACATTGCTTAGATTATTTCTGACGTCATACAAACTGGGTTAATGACCTCCATGGTGTCTTTCTATTGGCAGAGGCTGCATTTTCTGATCGTAGCCAAAAAAGCTGGAGGTCAAAGACCCGAATCTCCAGATAAAAACTTTCATCAAACAGATTAAATTACTTAGATCTACAAAGTTAAAGCCATTAAGGAACTTATCTGTAACATCAAACAAAATGTGCAACTAAATATCTCAGTTGTCAGGATCGTTCTTAGGGTCCGTTTACACCAAGCGTCAGCGTCAATGCAGAGTGAACGCTGCGATGACGCTTGCGACATAGCTCTCATTGAAACCAATGGAGTCGGTCCAAAATGGGTTGCAACCCCATTCTGGAGGGACTGGTTTTGTTTCCATTAATTCCAATGAGAGGTATATCGCAAGTATTATCACAGCGTTGACCCTGACGCTTGGTGTAAAAGGGCCCTTAGGAAACAAGCACATCAAGAAATTATTGTCCTTCTTTTGCATATTGGTCAATGGTATTCTGTTACCAGGTGTCCTGAATTGGAGGTAAAGATTCTCTCGTGTTACTTTTATCTAGGACTGGGATTGATTTGCTCAGTTTGTCAACACGCCATTTGTATTAATAGTAAAATAACCATTAAATCTCAAGACAATCGAAATTTTCGACTGAAAAAAGTAAGTTACAGCAAAAGTGGCCAAAATATATCTTCATCTTTATTAGTGAACCACACTTTGTGGGGAAGATAAAACCCGATATTATACTTTTTTTAAATTTTGGAGGACTCCAGTCCTTTTTATGGGGCCACTGATACCCCTGTTTTGGACTTCTGGTGACATCTGCTCTGGATTTCAAAGCCAGGGTGGATCCCTCACTTGCGTGCTTTCTCGCCTGTGCGCAGCAGATTCCTCAGATAAACTCTGGTGTGACACCCACTGACCTCTTGACGGCCAGCATGGCAGCCAGTCATGTTCCTACATGCATGCAGCAGAGGTAGGAAGCTGGGATTTGAGCAGAAGACCTCCCGCACAACAAGCAGACACGTTATCCACTCGGCCACCGTGGCCGGCTCCCTGATATTATACTTAATTTGGATGCTCTGTAAACTTTAAGATTAATTGAACCGAATTACCCGGACATTTTGCATTTTCAAACAAAGATTTTGCTGGTATTTTCATTGTGATTAAGTCCATTGCGACTCTTTTCCCTTTGTACAACCAGTTCCAGTTTCATACCACATGTACTTCTGGGCACGTTCTTAGAATCTTTTGTGAATTAAGTCTGACTGAACTATTTAGATCTACAGGACAGAATCTAGAGATCTCTCAACGAATCTCTGTTCTATGGGAAATCTCTGTTTTTGTGACTACTGTTAGAATTCGACGACTCATATTGTTGGAATTAGGGAGGAAGTGGTACAGTGAATGCGCATCCCTCTTGTCCCAATTTTTTCAGTTTCAAGCATTTTTGAGAAAAAGTTTCCAAATAATAGGTTGAAGCTCCCTCCCTTTTGGGTTACCGTCCAGGAAATCCTGGATCCTAGAATTAGTTCCTGTTTTCCCATGGAACAAAGATTTGAAATGTAACATCCACAAGGCCACCTTTGGCCATCGTTATTTTCTTGGCATATTTTATGGATCCGCCACGGGGGTGTTATGTAAACATTCATACAGGAAATGAAGGACGAAACAACTACTCGGCAAACGATGCTCGGAACACATGCCGATAAACCGGTTCTTTCATCATAACCGACACCTTATTGAAGTTCTTCGATTCCTTCTTTGATGAATTGATTACCTTTTAGCTCAATATGTTTATAATGTCCATCATCTAGAATGTTCTTATGACATTTTTGCACCTGTTCTTGCCCTCGACTGAAATTCGTGGAAGTCTTAGCGATGATATTTAGATATTCAGAAAACAAGCAGTCAGAAAACAACACAATATTGAACTGATTTGGAGATACTAAATACAGATATTTTGAAATATCAAAATATTGAAATATCATTAAACACTGAACATCAAATATAAATGATTTGATAAGCTATTTCTTCATTTCAATCTCGCGTCAATGAAAGGTTTAGAACTACACAATGAGAATTTGCCATTCTTACAATTGAATTCACAAAGGTCGCAATTGAGTTTTTCCGTAATTTTTTCATCGAATTTGATGAATTCATTGAATTGGATTCATAGTGATGTATCTATGAAGTAAAGAGTTCACAATAAATTAAAATGCAAGGTGTTCCATATAAATAGACCTAATTATGACATGATATTTACAAATGACAGGCCGTATTTAATAATGTGCCAAAAAATAGAAAACATATAAAGTAAGCAATAATCAAGACTAAATCTTCTCTTTACACAGTCACAGTCACTAAAAGTAGGTGACCTTCTTTCACTCACATCACCAAATTTTAAATTCATTGAATTCATGGAATTCACTGACAATTATGGAAAAACTTGAATGTTGATGGGTCTTTGACAGACAATACTCACCAGGGCACCGTTCGAAGGCTCTGATCTCTCCTGACGACTGCGGCCAGCAGTGGAAGTCTGTGTTTGTCAGGTCATGCCAGCAGAGGGCGCTCTGGAACCATACCTACAAATAACAATGGTGAAGAATTTACTACTTTGATTTTTCCTTTTGTCTGTTATATCTGATACTTTTTCCCATGATCAGTTAAATCACAGGTACTTCCTCTTGGCCATCACGTTCAAGCCAAAACACTTTTCAGAAGCAGAAAGTACTTTTAGGAAATATTCCACTTCTGGTTCAGGGGTTCGGCGGATTGCGATGCAAGTAATATTTGAATGGACATTCCAGTCAGGATAACAAATTTTCATGCTAGAACAAATATATCACAGATCAGTAATGTTTGTTTGAAAGTGCCGGAATAACATGGAAGTACTCTAATTTGAATACGACATGTGGAATGTCTCACAATCAGCAGCGTGGAATTTGTGGGCCACAAATATCTACTGTTTCATTGATCGATGGATTGGCGACCTTAAGGCCAGTTCACACTAAGCGAAAGAGAAAGAAAACATTTTCTTTGATGTTTGTCGCCTGTTTTTTATCTTTTTCACTCCCGCTTTCGATTGGTGTGAATACGCCCTTGCCAAGTAGAATACTTGGTCTACGTTGTATAAGAGTCTATTCACACCGAGCGATAGCGTGAGCGAGAGCGGCATCCCTATTGGAAAGAAATACATTGATCTCAATTGCAGCATTCAGACCAAGTGATAGCCAGAGAGTTGCTGCTGCTCCAAAATGGGTCCAGAACCCATTTGATTTTTTGCCGCTAGTAAGACCCAGTGATGCCGTTCTCGCGTAGTCTGAATGAGACTTAACAGCAATAGTACAAGAAATAGGTGAATATTACGTTGAATATTAACATTGTGACGAAGTTTTAATGGATTTATTGAATGGATTTGTAGCTATGCTGCAACTCATTACCAACACGGAAAAGGATCCAACTCATTAACAAACAAACAAACGGAATCAATTAACAATATTGTCACCTCAGTCCTTTTTCTGAGACACCCCGACGGAAGAATATCCACTTCTGACTGCGGGGGAGGGGGGTACTCAGCCGGGGTGGCACTCAGCCGGGGGGGGGGGGGTACTCAACCAGGGTACCCTCCCAGCTGAGTACCCCCCTCCCCATCCCGGGGCAGCAGAAGGAGAAATTGCTATGCAGCGGGCGGTATGCCTCTTGCATTTACGGTGGAGGACTTTCTTGTTGAATACTAAATTCTGACTGAACTAAAAAATTCTCATAGATGCGCTTTCCACGTAGTGCAACTATAGACAACCATTACAAAAAAGATATATTTTTATGAATCAGTCAGAATAGGGTATTCTTACGGCAGACTGTAAGAGGAAGGTGTCCAGACAAAAATATATGTTGGTAATGAAAACGTGTTGTGCATTTACCTTGAAGAACCAAACATTTTAAAATGTCTCCACGTAGTTTGGTTGTAATTATTAACTTCTACACTTATGTACCAATACAATGACTGTAAACACTAGAGTCATAACTATCTTTCGTGGTAATTTGCCTCGTTATCATTAGCAAATGGCCTTCATTGTCTCATGGATTGTTGTGGGAATAGAGAGTTAAGTAACAGTTCAGTTAACTGGTCTCATGTCAAGAGGCGTAACTGTCCATTGTAATGTTTTCCTGCACACTTGAAAAACAAACATTTGAGTTTTTCACGATAGGCGGTTCAGTCAGATTATCTGACAGATCTCTGCGCAGGGAAGAGCAAAAAAAAATTCGTCAAAAATTGCCCCCAGTGGGGTTTGAAACCAGGACCTCTGGATCCTGAGACCAATGC
>JBCAUG010630793.1:0-14066 GCA_038406175.1 Haplosyllis leylae | reverse complement strand
TAACATGTATTGTAGGCCTCTTCGCAGTTGACAAAGGCGGCCATGACGGTTTCGGGGTGTTTCCTCTTCACTTTCGGGTGGATTCTGACCTATTACACACCAGCGATGCTTGGAGCCTATCCTTTCATCATCAACTCTCCCTGGCAGGTGAGTAATACCTATCCCTTCACCATCAACTCTTTCAGGCAGGTGATTAATACCTATCCCCTCATCATCAACTCTTATAGGCAGGTGAGTAATACCTATCCCCTCATCATCAACTCTTATAGGCAGGTGAGTAATACCTATTCCTTCATCATTAACTCTCCCTGGCAGGTGAGTAACGAATATATATCACTTTATCATTAACTCCCTGGCAGGTGGCTAATGAATATCACTTTATCATCAACTCTCCCTGGTAAGTGAGTAATGAATATCACTTAATCATTGATTCTCCCTGGTAGGTGAGTAATACCTCTCCCTTCATCATCAACTCTTTCTGGCAGGTGAATAATACCTATCCCTTCATCATCAACTCTCCCTGGCAGGTAAGTATTACTTATCCCTTTATCATCAACTCTCCCTGGTAGGTGAGTAATGAATATATATCACTTTATCATCAACTCTCCCTGGCAGGTGAGTAATGAATATCCCTTCATCATCAACTCTCCCTGGCAGGTGAGTAATGAATATTGCTTTATCATCAACTCTCCCTGGTAGATGGGTAATGAATATCACTTTATCATCATCTCTCCCTGGCAGGTGAGTAATGAATATCACTTTATCATTAACTCTCCCTGTCAGGTGAGTAATGAATATCACTTTATCATCAACTCTCCCTGACAGGTGAGTAATGAATATCACTTTATCATTAACTCTCCCTGGTAGGTGAGTAATGAATATCACTTTATCATTAACTCTCCCTGGCAGGTGAGTAATGCCTATCCTTTCATCATCAACTCTTTCTGGCAGGTGAATATTACCTATCCCTTCATCGTCAACTCTCCCTGGCAGGTGAGTAATGAATATCACTTTATCTTCAACTCTTCCTGGCAGGTGAATAATACCTATCCCTTCATCATCAACTCTCCCTGGCAGGTACTTGTCACTTCATCATCAACTCTTCCTGGCAGGTGAGTAATGAATATCACTTTAGCATCAACTCTCTTTGGAAGGTGAGTAGTACCTATCCCTTCATCATCAACTCTTTCTGGCAGGTGAGTAATACCTATCTCTTCATCATCAATTCATAGATACATTAACTATCTATTTAGTGATTGCAGTGAGAGGGTACAGTGGATGTTTTATCAATGTTTTAATGTTTGGATATTGAGGGAGTTCACCTAACTAAACAGAAAAAATATCCATAATCAGGCATCCTTTTTTCCATAACTGAAATTTTTGACATCTTAAAAATCAGCAGTTAATAGACCAGCGAATGGCCATTTGGTAATAATCGTTTTTGCACAATTTTACTCTCCTCAATTTAACTGTACAGTGGAAGGTTTCATGTGTCAAATGGATCAATCCGCACTTCACACATGATAGACAACATAAATTTAGAGAATTCAATTGAAGGTTTCTGAAAGCCACAGACTGGCTTTCCACTGGATGTCATAATTTTACATCCTTTTGGCTGCAATTGGTATCATTTACAAAATAGGTGTCATTTACAAAAGGAAAACTACAAAAGGAAAATTTTGTTATTACTTCTTTCAATAGTGAGAAGGACAAAACCACATACAAGTGTAAAGTTTGTTCCAAAATAACGTACCAGAGACTAGATATGTTAATTTGAGGGGAAATTTCCGTTAATTTCCTGTTCCTAGCCCTGAAGCCTTTAATATCTAAGATAACCTTGAGCCATTGGAAACTGTAAAATAAGTACACAGAAAGTTACAGTGGAAAGATAATATTATAATGGCTTAACTTGGCCTAATCTATCTTCTCTGTGTCTGCCCACTTATTGAACTCAAAATTTGCCAACTAGTTTCAGTCTTGGGCAAGGACAAAAATCCACAACAAAAGTCTTTTTCGAGGAGATTATAAAATTGTGACAATATCATGTTTGTAATGGACTATGTCCATAAGAAAAGTAAACAATCAACTCATTCATCTAGAAATCTGCACAATTATATTTTTGTATAAGCTATAGCTTAACTATGTTGGAATTTTCCAGTATACTTTGAAATGACTCTGATATTCACAAATTTCCTGGACCCGCCTGGTAACACAACCCTAAATGGTGCCGGTAAAAAACTCAGATTGTCGAAAAATCGCGGAATACCTGATCTCCCAGCAACTGATGTCAATTCAGGGAGGAATAGGTATTTAGTCAGCGGTCATTGAACTACCGTACTCGAAGATTTTTAACCAGATTTATTCTCCCTGAGGGTGTATCGTTTTGATAAATAGGTTATTCCCTTACTGCGATGCTACTTTCGGAGCAGAATTGGCAAAATATATCACTTTGTAGGAACAGAAAGTGTTATGTGACAACTCGTTTTCAGTTTGTGGAAAGACTTGCGCCCAGATCATGGTAAACGAAAACCTTTATGGAACCAAAAAAAATAGTTCGATCGGGTTTTTCACGATCTGACAGAATAATCAGATCTGACAGAAATAAAATTCAATTTTTAAAGAATAATTACAATTTAGAATTTAAATGTAAAGGTTGTTTAATATTTCCAGTACTTGCCAAATTATGGCTACATTGTCATGTAAAAATGCGTATCGTGATAGAACTAGAATATTTCTGCATTACAACATTACATTACAAACTGACATGGAAACTTGGAAATGTAATTGTTACGAACCCCACACTGTTTAAAGCATAAATTTTCCAGACATTTACACAACTGCTGAAGAAATGGCAAATGAACTTCGTGCTTATTTGGTTACAGGATAATTGGCTTCTGATTTCATACCGTTACGAGTTATCCTTAATCTGCCCTATGTTTGCCTTGTTTATTAAAGACTTTTAAGGCAACTTTCTATTTATCGTCGCAAGTGATTATTTTTGTGAACGATGAATAGAAAGTTGCCTTATAAAGTCTTTAAATAACTTAAACACCTCTGGGTATGAATTTCTCAAAAATTATTCTATCCGAGGCGGCAGCCCATCGGGTGTTTAAGTAATACAGATATAACGCAGACGTAGCAAGATATCCTGTCATATGTGACTCCTTGTATTTCTTTGTATCAGAAGGAGCAAAGATAACTTTCCCTGAAGTTAGACCAAAGTTTGTCTGTTACACACAATAGACAAAGTTTGGTCTAACTTCAGGAAACTTGCAAGTAAATAACAATCATGTTAACATTTAAATGTTATGGGCCAGTAACCTTGGAAACAGATACTCTTTCAAAATAAGGTATTTTTTCTTTCTCAGGGAAATCTTTAAAGGTTAGGAGCTGCTCTTGGAAACAAAATTAGTCCATAAAACGCAATATCCAATTATTATACAAAACCCGGATACACCGCGTCCAGAAAATGTTTATGATGCATCCAGAGGAAAATATGTAAAAGGTTTCATATTGTGTTATTTTAAAGTTCAGTCACACATTTTTGATGCATGCTTTTTCTCTGATCTATGAGTTTAGTACAAAGTTTCAGGATTCACAACAGAAGTTGTTTGCTTAAAATACAAGAATGGATCTCTTACACACTTGTTTTTACTTTAAATTTCCATATTTCAAAAGATCATCAACCAAACATCTTTGTTGCTCATCTTCTTAGAACAGTTTAGTCAGAGACAAATGTTTCATAAACGACTCTATCCCCCTGTATATTAAATCCTTGAGTTCAGCTGGACCACTGTGAACTTTAGACTTTTGGTATCAAAAATTGTGATGTAATTCTGAATTAGGAAGCAACCACTGAGTTCGTTATTTATGTTGTCAACATACCTCTGTGAAGTGTGGTCTTGATTTCATGTAGAAATGTTTGATAATTAATCAACCCTTTTGTCTCTTACAGAGAATCAACGTACTGATGGGAGCGATTAACTCGTGCAGTAATCCCGTAATCTACTGGGTCTTCATGCCTGCGTACAGGAAAGCCGTCAAGAACCTACTCTGTTCCTTCCGTGTCACCAAGGTAACGACACTTCTACCTCTCACATTCGAAGGTTCAGGAAAGTTAATCAGTGGCAGATTCAGGATTGCTCAGAGGTGACGCAGACCCGTAAGGGGGCGACAAATTTTTTCCATGAATTCCATGAAAATGAAGAAATTTTGGCCTAGAGGGAGGGGGCGCACGTTCCATGTGCCCACTGTAGATCTGCCAATGATAATGTTTTCAGTAGTGTCTGTCTGTCCGCGAAGTGGACCTATCTCAGGAAGTACTAGAAACTTATCCCATGATGTGATGAGTCAGAGATACCTCAAATAGGGATCAGGCCAAGAAGGAGTGCTCCGCCTCCCTTACCCCTCTTCCACCCTTTCAAATGTATCAAAGGCCAGCGAGGTACAGGCAGTTGGGTTTGGACTAAAATCAATTATTGTAATATATACTTTTTTAAAAAGTGTAGTTTACACAATTAGGTTTGAACAAAAATAATAGGAATCCGTTAAATCGTATGAAAGAAACTCGAACAATTTATTGCTTTGTGAATTAACATTTAAAAAGGATTAGCAAAATTCATAGCAACGAAACACTAACCTACCATGGGTGTAGAGCTCGCCATTTGAGGTTTTTTCCGAATGGAATTCTGTAGAATCTACAGAATCTATAGAATTTGTAGAATACTATTTTCAGTAATTTTCAAAGTTACAATTACTAAAAATAATATTCTGCAGATTCTGTAGAATTTGTAGAATACTACATTTAGTAATTTGGAAAATTTAAATTACTGAAAATAGTATTCTACAAATTCTATAGATTCTACAGAATTGAATTCGGAAAAACTCAATTGTCTATTTTTCACAGGTGGTCCCGATGCAGGTGAGCAGCAGAACGACGGGAAATAACACAGTGGAGACGACGCAGAGCACTTCCGTCAAACCTATGGGGAGCAACGCCTAATATCCATGGAGACTATTCCTAATAACTCAAACTGCCAAGCTATCTTTTCTTGCTTTCTTGTCTGGATGTGACATCTTGTATCGAGATAACTTAGAAAGGAAGCTCGGAAAATATTACTAGTACTCATCGCCAAATATGGCTGCCCAGTTAGCCAATTGCCTTTGTTGTACCAAGCATTGTTGAGGTGTTAATGAGCAAAATAGCATTGTGAATTAGTATCCGTGCAAATGATTGGACAGCCGAAAGTGCAATCACTTATAGTAATGAAAATGACTGAAACTGGGTGCTGTCCATTGATCATGATGGTTGTACATGGGTGTAAATGACCAGTCGAGTTTTTCACTATAAGATCCCATTTGCATTTTAAGCCTCGATTTGCACGAAGAAATTCCAAAAATTTTAAAAGTAGCCTCCAGTGGGATTTGAACTCACAACACTGACCATCAGCACTGACCATCAAATTTGATCTTATTGCGAAAAACTCGAATGTGTAAAGAATGCAAACATAAAACAAAAGTAATAAATTTTGTAATGAAATGTATCAACAATGGATGGACAAACTGTTCTCAACACGAATAAAAATATTTCTACATGCTTGTTAAAGTAACAATTAGATGTACCGGTTGTAAAGAATTTTCACACGACAATTCCGACTGCTCTACAAGCTGCTCGAAATAAAAGGAGGGGATGTAAAATTCCAATATTAACCCGTGATCAGGATTTCCAAATGTGTCCCTTCTGACAGAAAATACTATGGAAATATGTATGTAGATCTGTGCTTTTTCGTGGCGTTTTTTTGCGATAAGTTAATCTGCCAGAACGAATTTTAAACAAACAGCCCTTACATGCAAAATTCCAACGTTGTGTCACAGGGTGACGTCGCAAGCAATCTTGTGAACCTGTGGTTTTACGCACTTTGTGAAAAGGCAAAGGCCTCCTGTGTAGGGCCACCTGTTGTGTGTGTGGACCAATTAGAGGCAAGAGCAATGATGTCATAGTTGCCAGTCATATTCCTACACCCCCCCCCCATCACCTTAGTTCAGATAAATCCTCTGGAATCACTTGGATACAGGAATTAAAATTAGCTACATTGCTCAATTGACTCAGGAGGGATGGGAAAGTGATTCCTGCCAAATCCCCCTCAGTGACACTATTTTCTTTGGTGTATGAATATTCTGGTACTTAGACCACCCTTAGTCAGTCATGTGGCCCCATTGAATCTACTGTATGGAAAGCTTGTTTATTGTATTCTTCACAGGGTCCTTTGTCTTTGTTTGTTCACAGAATAGTCATGACTTCTAGAAGCACAGTCAAAGAGAGCATTTCACCTGTATGAATGCTGAATGGATGTAATGAAGCTGTTCATTATGAAGTCTGGTGTCCTTCCTTTCACTCAGAATATATCTTGTGTGATCAAATTTAATGGAATCACTGTAATTCACCCAAATTGTGGCCCAATGCACAAAGTAAGACCCTGAGCAACTACTGTCACATCCTGAGATGAGGAGTCTGGATGATGGAGTTGCTGCAGCTGGCCCAAGGGACATTGGAATTATTAATATTGGTGACAGTTGATAAATATTTAAAATCTAATTTTTATTTCTGCTTGATCTGAAGTTCACAACCAGACGTTGGTAAAAATGTGGTACCCTCGAGAAGCAATGGGGAAAAAATATGAAAAGGATTTCTATAAAGGTCTATAGAAGGTCTATTGGGGATTATTTAAAAATCGAACCTAAATCAGTAGCTCAAGTTGTATGATAATGGTAGTGGATACAAAATATTGTTAAAATTTAATTTTATGGGAATCAGAGTTTGGTTTGTGTGGAGTCTTTCATCCAAAAAATGTATGACATAATTTGTGTACTAAACAGTGTACTCATTCTCAAATTAACATTTACAGTAAAAATAGACTGAAGCTTTAGTTGAAATCAATGTTGGCGTTTTCTCGAGTTCCATGTTGAAGGAAGTTTTTTTCCAAATCAAGAGATTTAGATGAATTAGAAGAATTGGACAGAGCCATCTAAACATAAATGAGGATTTATTTAAAGTACTAAACTGGTACAGAAACTATTCTCGTGTAATGATTGGAGAAGCTGACTCCTTATCAAGTGTCTCGGTTCGAAACTCAGCAAAATTTCTTTATTTTTACCGCCCGCGTATGAAGTACCAGGAAAGGTATGTAATGTTTTCACTTCATTTGTCCGTCCACAGGAGCAGAGGGGGTACCCCAGCCAGAACCAGGTAATCCCTCACCCCGTCCTGACCCCAGCCTCCCCCCCACTCAGGACCAAAACAGGGTAGCCCCCGCTCCATTGCCACCTCTGTCCCCAGACTGGGACATTATACCCCCACCCAGGACCAGGACAAGGTACCCCCACCATATCTCCACCCGATCCATCTCCCTGCCTTAGCAGGAAATGCCATGAACATGATACGACACGGGCGGTACGCCTCTTGCGTTTTCACGTAGGAAGATTTTCTTGTTGTTTTCTTGAATTCATCTAATGAGGCAAGACTCATGAAAAGACTCGTTTGAATGTCTTTGTACTCCTCCGCCCGCCCTATTAAAAAATGCTCGTAACACTACTTTGAACAAAACTCAAAACGAGTGTTATTGCAGTGTAAAATGTAATATATTATCTGTCTGTAAATTGATTCAAAACCACTTGTGTGGCCCCTTATTCTGGGTTATTCCATTCGAATATCCTCATCAATTTATAACTTGCTGTTAATACATTTTTATGCGAAGCACTCTCTGTTGTCACTTGAATATTTCGTCTGTTCAATAAATGAGTATTTGAAGTGAGATGTTATTCGTGTTGCTTTTAGTCACAGAATCATAAAAAGGTAAAAAAAATCAACTGAGGAGGATCAAAATCAGTTAAAAACAAAAATGATGGCATCTTAACAAAAATGTTGGAAATGAGGTTTAAATGATAAATTGTTCATTTAAGTCAAAAAAGATCAATCTTAACTTCTTTTTATTACATTTGATGTAAGATTAGGGTGATCAATCACCAACAGGAATATTTTAAAATCAATCATGGATTTGAAGTTTTCTGATTCTCTCATTCAATCCAATTTAATAACAAAAAATATGTAATAATTGCATTTCAAAGGTAAATATGTCACTTAAGTGTAAGAGGAAGATGTATTAAATGTGTAGAATATATTGGAAACAAATAAAACGAGGTAAGTCTAATGATATTTTTTGAAAAAAAGTGACTTTTATGAGACCATAGGTTTATTCTCTAATTGCTTCCGTGCCAGCCAATTATATTGCAAACAATCTTGACAGATTATAGTCTATGGTAATTCAATCTGATGTTATTTCACTGCACACAATGGAGCAAAGCAATCCCGTGATGACAAAGTCATGTGATCATCTTTTGTATCTTTCTCCCAATTGAAGACTTTGGTGTTTCAATTCATACAGCTTACTGTAAGCCACAGGGAAATAAAATGTAAATTTTTTCATGTTTCCTTCATTGTAACCAATAGAACTTGCATGGTTCCATAATTAGTACATTGGGATCATGTGATCTTGCCAATTTATTGTCCTCCCTTTGATGGTATTACAACTGTTATATCAGAATCATCGATGCATACATCTTTGGAAAGAAATTACATTTAAGGTGGGTAGATTCCTTCACTTAGCTGAATTTGATATGCCATTGGTTCACATGCAAAAAATTTTATTCAGAATCTCTGCACCAGTGTTAAATTTTCTCCAATGATTAATTAATCTTTGAACTCTAAACATAATGGAGTTCATATTCCTCACATTCCTTGAATATACTAAAAGTTACAAATGAGACAACAAGCGTATGTATCCCCCTTAATTGGAATAAATTCTGTTATTTTTGATTGGAAAGACGTCTTCAGTGTGGCGTCACATTCGTACAAATCATACCAATTGTCAGGGACTACATCGTGAAGACAGTCGTTTTACAATCTCAGCGGAATTCAATGGATTCTAATTTGAGACCTTCTCGTGTAGCTGTTATTTTACTCATTCTTATTTCCAACTGCAATATTGTTATGGGTTTGTATTCCTAATTTACACCAGCTTTCAATTTGAAAATCTAAATTATACATAGAATCAGGGAAACCATTCATTTTCCATTCTAGATTTACAAATTTGACAAAGAACAAGGTTCATATTCTGGTACAGACTGTTCTACTTCTTTGCTCATTGTCGGTTCATAGAATTTTGAAATGCATTGGGTCTCTGAGAAACCACTGTCATCGGACAAAGATACTTGTACACATTATTAGCTTTTCAATGCATTACACAGGGGCATTGTAAATTGTCAGGTTGAAGAGTTCCACATGAGACCTTGTATGGTCAGACAAAAAAGGTGTGTCTGGAAATGAAGCATTTCTGTTGGGTCCAACTGGAAATTGTAACATAAGATGACGCTCTACCACTGCTAAACCTTATATTTTTGCAAATCCCAAAAAAGCTAGTAAGGCTTCACAATAAAATTTAATGTACAAACCTATTCCCAAGAATGAAATTTGTTTTACTCTCAACCCACAGGTAGCTATAAAGTAACCATAGAGACAGGAACCAGGTTTCAAGCTGGAACGGATTCCACTGTTTTACTCACAATACAAGGAACACTGGTCTCAACTGAGCTTCAATTCAGTGACGATGGCACCTTATTTGACAGTGGAAGGTATCGTAAATGACTCAGTACCTTACATCATTACTAGAAATAAACTTAAAGTCGGGTATCCAATCACATATACGGACACTAATTGCAATGCTATTTTATTCATAGACACCCCAACAATGTCTGGAAGAACAATTCCCAATGGTGAATTGCGACGCCATATTTTACGTTCATTTCTAGTAATGTCAAATATACTTGCATAATTTTCTAATCATATATGAGTTACTATCTGTCTGTGGGTTGAAATTTCAATGATACTCATATCCTATAAATCAACTACTGCCCGCAACAAAAGACTCAAGAGTTGGTCATACTTTTTCACTTACTCTCTTTATAATTCCACAAACAAAATTCAAAGTCTGCTCTTGATAAAAAATACATATCTGTCATTTTATCAAAAAGCCTTCCAAAAAATTATAAGTAAATTAATTCCGACAAAGCTAAACATTTCTTTGTTTATTTTTTCAGCACTGATACTTTCACTATTACTGAAGACTATGGACTTTTAGGTTATGTTAAAGTGGACATTGATCACACCGGGTGGTTTCCTGGGTGGCATTTTTATGAGGTGGGTAAGCGTCAACCCAAACTTCACACAATGGGCTCCACATACAAAGACTTCTAATCGAGTTTTTCACCAACACATAAAGTTGGCAATGTTGGTATTGTTGCCAACTTGTATTCCCATGTATTTGGAGTTGTCCTCTTTATTTGCACAAACTGATACTCTTTAATGTGAAATTAGAAATCAAGGGGTGTATGAAGATTACAAATTAAGGTTGCACAATTTATTGGACAAGTTGATTTTTAATGGCAAAGCTAAAACAAAGTTGGCAATGTTTGGCATTGTTTTAGGGGGAGTTTAGGGAAAAACTATAAAACTTGGCTACAAAGAGCATCAAAATCATTGACATCAATTGCAAAATGTTTGGTTACAAGGCGCATCATTTTGTGATGAGCAATATGTTTATGCATCTCTTCAATAATTCTACTAGGGACAGTGTACTGACATTTTGTGATCACTTCGAACGTTGCTTTCCAAATGTACTTGTACAAGCTAAGACCCTTCCTTTGTGCAAGTTGTCTTCATGGCCTGTTGTTGCTAAGGTTGTAAAAAGGATTTGTTGTTGTGGGACGACCAGCTTATGACAGACAAACCGGGTCACGATAATGTAAAAAAAAAAAAAAAAAAATACATAGACTAAGAAATATGTGGGAAAACAACAATCATTACTCTTTTGTTTCAGTTGCAAATTGAAGATCAGGATCGGAACAAAACTTACACCTTTTTCCACGATGATTGGATTGACGACGGTTACGCCATTCCGGACAAAACATTTCCCGATGAGACGACAACTTCTCAACATATTTTGTTCTTTGTCCAGTTAGATAAATTATACCAACTGAACCAAATCAAGGACACTTAAGATTTTTTGACTATCAAACTTAGCATGTGTGAATGCCTAAATATGTTCGATGGATTTTATTTGAAAATTATGAAAACTTTTTGTGGAATATTTTCTATTTTGCCGTAATATTTTATTCATACAGTGGAGCCGATTGTAGGGTCGTGGAGTCAATGGTCATGCAATTGTACCACCGGACGACAGTCCCGCAGTAGATGTGACGCCGAGTGGCCGCAGGTTTACATTTCGTTTCATTTTGTTTTTGTTGTTCTGTTGTCTACTGAAATAGGGATTGTTTTGTTTGGATGGGATTTAGTTTGAATTTAAAGGTTTATGTTCAGTTTTTGTCCTCTCAAGGAGATAATTTTACATCACTTCAAAAATGTCAAAGGGTTCATAAAGTTATGTCTCAGATTTCAATGCTCTGATAAACCTTACAGCGTGAGTTTGTTGGCTTTCGATAATTACTTTAGATAATTGAAAGTTTCATTGCCAGTTTTGGTTTGAATTCTACATATGTAGGATCACAGTGAAGTTTGGAATTGTTCTTTTCCTTTCACTTAGATAGTGTCCCTGTATGGAGACTGTGGACATGGAGATTGACCTAATAGAAATGTTTCGTTTCAGACGCACTCTTTCCATGACAATGGATATGTGGTCTTATGGGGGTCTTGATTAAAATTTTGGCATAATATGGCTCTCGTCAACTCTAAGATGTACTTTGAATGAACCCACTCCCAAAAACACCAGTAAAGTTATGAGCCGAAAATTCATATTGTTGTCAGTTTGGTATAAGCTGTACAGATCGAAATGGAGAACAAATCCTAGCTTGTGTTCCTGAAGCCTGTGTGGTTGAAACAACAACTACTACAGAAACGACCACAACAACAGTGACATCACCAATGGCTACAATTACAGCAAATACTATTCTGGAGGACACGACACATGATCCGAGTTCAAACAACGATGCTTTACCTCCTGAAGAAAGAACAACCTTCATAGGTATGTCTGTTAGTAACTTCTATTTTCTGATACCACTTGACAGTAGCTTGAGATCTTTGTAGATCTACCTTCTGAAAATTTAAAGACATATTTGCAATTGTAATTCAATTGGTTGCACCTGGAGAAAGTAATTTCGCTTTGTTCTTGATACTGTATTTAAGCTTTCTTTCTGCAGCAACACATTTTTCACTGGCTGAAGGCTACCTTACTGGCAGACTATCAGGACATACAATCAGAGAATACATCTCCCGATCGCTGACAGACTGTTTGAGGGCATGCGCAATAGAAACTTCCTGTGTATCGGTGAATTTCAATCCTCGGCTACGTCAATGCCAGATGAATAACTGTTTAGTCTCAGATGATCCCTCTGCCTTTGAAACTAACTCAGAATATAAATATTTACAGAAAAACCAGTTTAGCCATGCAGAATGAAATATTACATTCGAATAGAATGGCACTGAGCTACCAATCAACATGGTTTAATGAGACACAAAACAACCAATGCATTTTACATTATCAATATGACTTTTAACTTACCGAATGGACATTGTTTTTCCAGTTATTTTTGTGGTACATACATATGAATAAAAACAGCATTATAAAAAGTGTCCATGTAGATGATGAGCGTTGTTACGGATAGACCTGTATTTGAACTCTTATCTATTGTGAACACAAAGCAACAAGACACACAATGCGAAAAAAATGCATTTTTTATTATCGGGTACGGCATTCTTCTTTTACGGACAAGCCCAGTTTATTTTGACTTGTTTGCTTTGTGCATATTCTTAGAGAACTAACAGAACAAACTAAATGTCACCTCATTAATCAGACATAGAAACATATATTTAAAATAAAAATTAAAAATGGAACAAT
The DNA here is from genome assembly GCA_038406175.1 of Haplosyllis leylae. Classification (NCBI taxonomy): domain Eukaryota; kingdom Metazoa; phylum Annelida; class Polychaeta; order Phyllodocida; family Syllidae; genus Haplosyllis; species Haplosyllis leylae. The sequence continues at coordinate 1,101 of JBCAUG010630793.1, read as the reverse complement.
TTTAAAGACATGGTTTCTTTGGCTTTGACACAAATCGCATTTCTGATGATGGGTATTTTCAGAGTTTAATATTTGGCACATGTAACAAAGAACATTTCAATAAAAAATCACACATACATTTCACAGAGGAAAAAAGTTTAGTTTCTAGAACAGTAGAACTTAATGAGTTAAAGTTTCTTTAAATTCTTCAAAATTCAGAAATCCCACACCATTTTTTGGCACAATACAACTGATAATATCTGGATGACTCTGTACGGGGTGTAAGTGCCTTTGACATCGCACCCTGAATGACGTTTAGTACATTTGGTCTTTATTTTTCAACATCAGACATTCTAGCTTTTGCATTATTTTGTACGTTAATGTGAATTTCAGGATTTTTTAGCAAATAGCCCAGTTATTTCTTACATGAAACCATGTGTATTATTGATCTAATCTAGCTACATCTTGATCAGTGCCAAAAAGTTGTTAAGGTTTCTTTAGTGTCCAAAATGACCTGGTCAAGAACTTTTTTTCAATGTTTGGTTGAATATTGCATGATTGAAATCTGTCTGAATATATAATTGCTTTTTAGAACGAGTGTTCTGATTTTTTTGTATTTTAATAAGAAATTCAGCACAAAAGAGGCTTTGAAAAAATGAGCCATTGATCATAATGGAAACAGAGTTTGGTAGTTCCTTTGCAAAGGTCAAATTTTACTCAAGCACCTTCTCAGTGCACTGAGGCCTACACCAGGAAGTCGATGCACTCTAAAACCAAAATGGCCTCCGGGTCGGTCGGGTTGGACACGGAAGAGAGCGCTTCCTTCTGGATCCGGAATCTACAAGGTAAAGAAACAGGAATGTTACATGTTTTGATCTGCAGAGGGCGTGGTTGGTATTGCCTCGTAATGGGGATCTATCTTGTTATCGACCGCGTACGTAGTACGAGAGGAGGTACCGTTTTCACAGGTGTCTGTCTGTCCACAGGGCGGAGGTACTCAGAGTCCCAGCTTGGGGGGGGGGTACTCAGAGTCCCAGCTGGTGGGGTACTCAGTCCAGCCGGGGGGGGTACTCAGTCCAGCCAAAGGGGGTACTCAGTCCAGTGGGGGGGGGGGGTTCCCCA